>CAUYRH010128774.1:0-71015 GCA_963574655.1 Perodicticus potto
GGAGTCTCAATCTGTTTCCCAGGCTAGAGTGTGGTGGTGTCACAGCTCACAGGAACCTCAAACTCTTAGACTCAAGCTATCCTCTTGGCCTGAACCTCCTATGTAGTTGGGACTACAGGCGCCAACCACAACACCTGGCTAGTTTTTCTGTTTTTAGTAGAGATGGGGGTCTCATGCTTGCTCAGGTTGGTCTCGAACTCCTGAGCTTAAGTGATCCTCCTGCCTCTGCCTCCCCGAGTGCTGGAATTATAGGCGTGAGTCACCGCACCTGGCCCAGGAGAGTAGTCACAGGAGCCTGAGAAGGGAAGGAAGGCATTGCCGTGGATGAACAGCATAGGGCACGGAACAGCAGGCTGGCTGGGGAGCGTGCAAGGAAATGTAGAGACTCCAGGCCTCGAATGGCCTGACCCCTCACATGGACCTCCTGAAGCGTGACAGGGAGCTGTGAGCTCTTGACTCCTTTCACCCGTCTCAAGGCCTCCTTGGGGTAGGGATTGAGAGGAGGTAAGGAGATGATAAATTTGGAGTGTCAAAAGGAGAGACCAGGAGCCTGGGGAGGATGGAGGTGAGTCTTTGTACATGTCAGGTACGTGTGGCACGTGGACAAGAGGGGTGCTTGCTCAGTCATACTTACCATACAAAGTGGTAAGTATGGTTGAGTCCATACTTAGTAGCTCTAATTTGATATTTTATTAACAAAAAATAGTCCTCCTGCTTGGCTGCAAACACAGGTGCCATATAGATGTTGGCTCTTCCTTCTTTTTATCCCCTTAAGCCTGGTGTTCATTCAGCCAACGTCAGACAGCACAGAAGCCTGAGCCTCTCCCTTAGTTCATCTCTATCTAAAATACCCTCCCCCCCCTTTTTTTGATACAGAGTCTCACTTTGTCACCCTCAGTAGAGTGCTGTGCTGTGTCATAGCTCACAGCAACCTTAAAGTCTTGAGCTCAAGTGATCCTCTTGACTCAGCCTCCTGAGTAGCTGGGACTACAGGTGATCCCCACAATGCCCAGCTTATCCCAAAACATTCTTGATTTTTGTATCTCTAAACCCTCTACTTCATCTCAAGATATGTGTATACATATGTGCTTGACACATGCAAGCATACTTCTCATGGTTAAAACACCTTAGTTCTGATGAAACCAGGCCGAGGGTGTACATAATAAGGTCACAGTTATGCAGTGAAAAAGGCATAGCTTTGGAGGCAGGTTAGCTTGGGGCCATTAAGGTCCATCGCTGGTGACATTGGTTGAATCATTTGATCCCCTTGGGCTGAGTTTCCTTATCTGTAAGGCAGAAATATTAGAACCTAGCTTATAGGCTTATAGAATTAAATGGCAGAACAGATATGAAAAATCACTGGGTATGCTTGGAAGGGAAGAGGAATTTGTGATCGGATGAGGACGTCAGTGCTTTGTGATATATTTATCAAAACACAAATCATAAATCATATCATTTACATATCATAAATCATATACAACTGTAACCTGTCCTCTCTATCACTCTTCTTCTAGTTCTAGTTGAAAGAAGCTGTCTAAGGAGCTGGCAAGGTGAAAAAACAAGTCATATTTAAATGTCTTCTCCCTATTCTTGTGGCCTGAACACATGTCAAATTATAGGAATGGTATCAGATATTCAAAAGGATTTAAGCTGAAAAAGACCCCAGACTGTAGCGTCAGACAGAACTGAGCCCAAATTCTAGCAATTTCTAGCTATGTTTAGCTGTTCTAAGACTCGATTTCTTTATCAGTGAAATGGGTATAATAAATGGGCTTCCTGTTGTGGTTTTAAGGATTAATAATATGCTGCTCTGGACAGTGTTTATAGAAGGCTGGTGCTGGTGAGCCCGCCTCCTAAGTGGCTCGGACTACAGGCGCCTGCCACAATGCCCGGCCATTTTTTTTTTTTTTTTTGGTTGCAGCCGTCGTTGTTGTTTGGTGGGCCTGGGCTGGATTTGAACCTGTCAGCTCAGGTGTACGTGGCTGGCACCTTAGCCCGTTGAGCCACAGGCGCCGAGCCCTTTGTCAGGTTTCAGGTGCTCGAAATCAGCAATTGATTTTCAATCTTCTACTGAATTTAGAAGGTACATATATGTGATTGCATCTAAAAAAAGTATTGAGTACAGCATCATCTTTCATCCATTACTAAATCATTTTTGCTTTTTTTTCTTCCCCAAAAGAGACTTGAGAAGGCATAAAATAGACCTACCAAAATAAGGGAGACAGATGCATAGCCACAGGTTGGGGGCATCTATTGCAAATAATACACAGAACTAGTACTGAGCTCGTTGGCAGTCAAGAGAAAATTAAAAAGAATGATTTAAAAGTCATATTGGATGATGAATCAGCCCATCGATAGGCACTTTTTTTTTCTGATGAAACTGTAAGAAATATTAAAATGAAAAGTATCCCCCAAATAGGACTGTTGCCAAAGAAATAGGAGGGTTTTTCTTTTTATTCTTTTCTTTTTTTCTTTAGAGACAGAGTCTCACTTTGTCACCCTTGGTAGAGTGCTGTGATGTCACAGCTCACCACAACCTCAAACTCTTGGTTCAAGTGATTCTCTTGCCTCAGCCTCCCAAGTAGCTGGGACTAAAGGTGCCTGCTGCAATGCCTGGCTGTTTTTTAGAAATGGGGGTCTCGCTCTGGCTCAGGCTGGTCTCGAACTTGTGAGCTCAGGCAATCCACCTGTCTCAGCCTCCCAAGTGCTGGGATTACAAGTGTGAGCCACAATACCCGGCAGAACTTAAGTTCTTAATATACAACTGCAGTACAAAAATAGTCAATGAAATATTCCAGAAATAAACACTTCATAACATCCTTTGAAAGCCAGATCAGGGATTTGGACAGTTTTCTTCTGGTAGCCATTGGAGATCATTTGGGGAGTGCTGCTACTGAAAGTGGAGTCACCAGTCATGGCATTGAGTGGATGAGGAGAGACTGAAGGCAGGGAGGGTGTTGGGAGAAGGTTCCAGTGTGTGATAAGATGGTAAAGCATGATTTGGCAGAGGTAGAGAGGCAGGAGTTAACTGGGAGAAGCTATTAGTTGTGGGAGGGGATGGAATTGATAGACTTGAAGATGACATAGTCAGTTCCAGTTTGAACAAAGAGGTGGTTGGTGGTCCAGTTCTTTCAGAGAGATGGCATACAACGAAGATTTGGGAACATGATCAATTTATTTTTGAACATGTTGAGTTTGTAGTGCTCATATTCAAGTGGTGATTGGATGTGAAAGTTTGGAGTTCAGAAGGGAAATATAGGCTGAAGACAAGGATCTGGGAATTATTATATTAGTATGAGGATGGCTATGGGAGGATATGCGATCTTGGGGGTGGGAGGCAATGCAGGGTAAGAGCCAAGGGCTTAGGCTTAGGGCCCAGTCCTGCGAGACACGGACACTTTCTGTTGGTCTAAGGCAATCCTTGAAAGGACAACGAGAGCTTGGTCATGTCAGCTAGAAAATAGAATCCAGTGCTTTTTAGTTTAAGCTCAGAAAATAACAATAAAATAACAAAATTATTCCAGCATATCCCTTCTCTCTGATGAAGGGAGGATATATCAGTGTTGCCCTTTGGTAGTGAAACAATCTGATAATAATTGCTAAGTTTTAGTATTTATTACATGCCTGACACTATTCCAAATGTTTCACATGTATGCATAAAAAAAGTTTCATGTGTAGTATATCTTTTTTTTTTTTTTTAGAGACAAGAGTCTCACTTTGTCACCCTCGGTAGCATGCCATGGCATCACAGCTCACAGCAACCCCCAGCTCTTGGGCTTAGGCGATCCTCTTGCCTCAGCCTCCCGAGTAGCTGGGACTACAGGTGCCCGCCACAACAGGCTATTTTTTTGTTGCCGTTTGGCGGGGACGGGTTTGAATCTGCCACCCTCGGTATATGAGGCCGGTGCCCTACGCACTGAGCCACAGGTGCCGTGCATGTAGTATATCTTTTAATTGTAAAAAATTCATACCATGAATATCACCCCCATTTTACAGATGCAGAATCTGAGACACAGAGAATTAGTACCTTGCTCAAAGTCCACAAAGTAAATGGCAGAGTCAGAATTTGAACCCCGTAGATCGGCTTTCTATCCGTCTATTGCCTTAGGCACCAGCACACGTGGCTAATGAACAGTGGAAAGCTATTGGTGATGCTCTTTAGTGGAGTGATAGAGTCAGGTGGCCAGGTTTGAATAGCAGCTCCACCACCTACTGTGAAGTTTGGTAAGGGCCTGAAGCTCTCTGTGCCTCAGTTTCTTTAATTATTCTTTAATTTCTTTCTTTAATTATTTCTTTAATTTCTTCCATAAGTTGGAAATAATAGAAGTAATTAGGCTGGGTGTGGTGACTCACACCTGTATACCCAGCAATTTGGGAGACTATGGTAGGAGGGCTGCTTGAGGCCAGGACTTGGAGACCGGACTGGGCAGCATAGTGAGGCTTCATTTCTACAAAAAATAGAAAAATTATCCAGGCATGGTGGCATGTGCCTGTAGTCCCAGCTACTCAGGAGGCCGAGGCAGGAGAATTGTTTGAACCCAGGAGTTTGAGGCTGCTATCAGCTATGACTGTATTACTACACTCTGACATGGGCAACACAGTGAGACTCTGTCTAAAAAAAAAAAAAAAAAAAAAAAAGAGGGTGGCATCTGTGGCTCATCCAGCGCCGGCCTCATATACTGAAGGTGGTGGGTTCAAACTTGGCCTCAGCCCAACTACAAAACAGAAAAATAGCCGGGTGTTTTGGCGGGCGCCTGTAGTCCCAGCTACTCAGGAGGCTGAGGCAAGAGAATTGCCTAAGCCCAGGAGTTGGAGGTTGCTATGAGCTGTGTGATGCCACGGCACTCTACTGAGGGTGACAAAGTGAGACTCTGTCTCTACAAAAAAAAAAAAAAAGATAAAAATAAAACAAGTAAAGTGCTTACTAGAGTGTTCATATGTAATCAGAGATCAACATAGTAGTCCACCCCACCATCTATGGTTTCTCTTTCCATAGTTTCATTTACTACTGGTCAACTGCAGTACAAAAGCATTAAATGAAAAATTCCAGAAATAAACAATTCGTAAGTTTTAAATTGTGCACCAGGCTGAGTAGCATGATGGAATCTCAAGCTGTCCCTCTCCCCTCCACCCAGGACATGAATTATCCCAATGTCCATTGTAACCACACTGCCTGCCCATTAGCCACTTAGTAACTGCCTCAGTTACTAGATTGAAAAAACATAGTGTATATAGGGTTCAGCACTGTCCATGATTTCAGACTTTTGCTGGGGGCTTGGAGTGTATTGTACTCAGATAAGAGGGGACAACTGTACATGTTAGTTACTATTTTTATCATGTGACTGTCAACCCCTCATCTGGAAGAACAGAGGGAGTGAACAGAGGACCTTGTTTCCAAATTCACCTCCATAATCTTGAGATGTGGAACCAACTTATTTCACCCATCCTGAGCCTCCTGCCTTAGCAAAAATGGGGCTAAGATCTTGGAATACCTGTTGCCTGGGCTGACATTGAAATCATCTCAGGCTCTGACTCACCCCATCCCCTAGATGCTTAACGTCATTGTTCTGGGCTCTGGCTATAGAAATCAAGATTTCTAAAAACTTTCTGGGTGATTCTATTGTGTGGCCCAATTAGAGACCCTCCTCAGGGGGATCTTGTGGAAATAAAAATGAACCCTGCATGAAAGGCTTTGTCAAGGCTGAAGTACTTCTGAAGTCTTCTCACTGTTTGTGCTTGCTCCGAATTCTCTCTCCCATTAACTTTAAAAGTCTTGTACTTAGAAAAAGAATCCCCTTGCACTACAGGCTATCACAGAAAACAGACTTTGCTGATGTTTCATCTTTGGTTCTAAAGGAAATCCAGCCCTCCCCTGGTAATAACTCGCCAGTGTGGCTTTTCCTGGGCTAAGCAGCATTGGTCTGGAAGCCAGAGGGCTCTCTGCAGCCCTTAGGAAGTTCTGAAAGGCATAGACCCAACAAACCATGCGTTTCCTGTATGTAGAGAGTTTCTAGGAGCAGTGCAGTTTGGGACACAGTTGTCAGAGCATGTTGAGGTTCAAGAAAGTCCACTGTAGCACAGACTAAGACACCCCAGGGGAGGTGGCTGGTTTCTGGGCATGCAGAAGCCACCCTTTGACGCTAAGAGAGGGGTTTCCTTCTCTGTTTAGTGGCAGTTGGTGCATCCCTTCCTCTTCTTTTTTTTTTTGGAGACAGAGCCTCAAGCTGTCACCCTGGATAGAGTGCTGTGCATCACAGCTCAAAGCTCCAATTCCTGGGCTCAAGCGAGTCTCCTGCCTCCACCTCCGAAGTCACTGGGACTACAGGCGCCCGCCACAACGCCCAGCCATTTTTTGGTTGCAGCCATCACTGTTGTTTGGAGGGCCCGAGCTGGATTTGAACCCGCCAGCTCAGGTGTACGTGGCTGGTGCCTTAGCCTGTTGAGCCACAGGCGCCAAGCCATCCCTTCCTCTTCTTTGACCTATTTCTTCATTGTTGTCTTGTCATAGGAATCACGAATAGGGATGTTTTTGTCAGCTCCCATATCTTAAGCTAATTCCAATGGACTTCTGTCATGTCAATTCCTGTCCATGAGTCAAGTGGTTCCAGACTTTTATGGCTGGCTTTGTCATCAGGGATTCAGGGAACAGCAGGATGAAATTTACTGAGGGCTTCATCTAATGGATACTTGTCCATGAGCAAATCTTCACATTTGCTGGCAAGATTCCTCATGTTCCTTTAAGACTAAGCTCCACAGTCCCCAAATCATCAGATTTCTACCCTTTCATGTCACCTTCGGAATTAGGTCCCCAAATCCCTTTTGATTAATGCAAGTTGTCCCTGTCATCCAACTGTCCATCTATGAAGCTATCCATCCACCCAATTTCCCACCCATCTACCTACTGAGCCTCACCCATCCTCAACTCATCCATCCATCCATCTACCCATCCAGCCAACTACCTACCCACTAACTCACTCTTTAGCCACACTCAAGTTTCTAGTCCCCCAAACGTTTATTTGATATTTTTATTATTATTATATAGGGATAGAATATACTCACTACATGATAGATGTTTTATTATAAATTCCAAATAGTTGGCTTGGTGCCTGTGGCTCAACTGGCTAAGGCGCCAGCCATGTACACCTGAGCTGGCGGGTTCGAATCCAGCCCGGGCCTGCCAAACAACAATGACGGATGCAACCAAAAAATGGCCGGGCATTGTGGCGGGTGCCTGTAGTCCCAGCTACTTGGGAGGCGGAGGCAAGAGACTCGCTTGAGCCCAGGAATTGGAGGTCGCTGTGAGCAGTGATGCCACAGCAGTCTATCCAGGGTGATAGCTTGAGACTCCGTCTCAAAAAAAAAAAAAAAATGAGACTCTGTCTCAAAAAAAAAAGAAAGTAAAACCAAGGAAGTAGAGACGAAGCAAACAGTAAGGTCCCCATGAGGACTCCCAGGGGCTACAGCTCCTGCCCCCATGCTAAGCTCCAGTGTCTCATGAACTGGCCAAATCCCAGCTTCCATTTAGCTTCATGTTTTCTGCAGTTGAATGTGTGACTATACCTTTGTGTCGAAACTAGAAGCTTCTCTTAGTAGCTGAATTTTTCAAAATTTCCATTGGCTTATATGCTTAAGCATTTACAGTAATTATGACTTGCCTTACCTTTACTAGTGAAAACTTTTCCTAGAGCAGGTTCTCGTGGGAAGGAAAGAAAAATAAGGTGAAAATCTGCAATATTTATAATATTGTAGTACTTACCCAAATTAATGACACAGAACACACAACATTTAAGCTACATACATATATGTAGCTTAAATGTCCCAAATTGCATCAGTCTGTGAGGTCACAATTCATTTTAATGTGCAACTCATTTGTCTTCAGGGAGGATGATGTTTTATCAAGTTCTCTCTGTGTGTTTCTGGGAATTCTCCGGGGAATGTTTATGTGGTTCATAAATCATTTCTTGGCTATCGATACCTCAGCCAGTGCCACGCCCTTGTACAAATCTCTGCCATCCAGAGACCACTGCATCAGCCCACCACTCATCTCTGCCAAATTCATTCTGTGTCTTGGACTCTGTCAGCACTCTGCTGTGATAGGCCAGACAGGTCTGCTGTGTTTGCAGGACTGTCCTGAAGCTTAGAGATAAGAAAGGAATTATAACGTAGTTGGCATGAAATTGGGACTACAGATCGGTCCCAAGGCCAGGGGTGTATTAGTTAGGGGTAATCCACATGCTGCCTTCACTTCTCAACAAAACACTTAAGCTTTCCCCTTTTGCTTCTGGACCTCTTCCTCACTGATGGGCAGAGCAATTAAGACAGTCGGTCTTAGAAATTGTTGGAAAGGAGTAGTTCACAAAGCCTCAGAGTAAGTCACTGCATGTTGGTGGGCCTGACTAAATCAACGTCCAACCTCCATCTACTAAATTTATTGGCAATACACACTGTAAACAGGAGGGCATAATCTGCTGGGAACTCATCTCATTTCAGAGTAAGTGTTGTCCTGAGACTTCTCTCAAGTAGGATAAATCATATCTGCCACATTCAAATACATAGTGTGATTGATCACTGTTGAAAAAATATACAGCACTACTAAGTGTTATAACATTAGTCCCAATATAATGACATGAGAAGGAGGATGTTTAATTGACAGAAGACACAGTCTACATCTGGGGACTCTGGGGACCCACTGACACAACATGGATGTGCTCCAGACACACAGGTCCCAGCCCCCTCGCAGCCAGCCCCACCCAAGCCCTTCTCTGCCCAGCTCCCTGGCTGCCTCCAGGGCTAAGGACTCCTTGGCTGTCTCAGGGGTTCCCTTCTGCCCAGGGCCCAGAAGTCGTCCACGCCCTCCCTTCCTGTCCCAGGGCTGACCCTTTCCAGAGTGACTGACAGGGGGATGGCTGTTCTTTCCATGGGAGACCCCATTCTCAGTAATGTCATCGGTCCTCTAACTCTCCCCAAGCCCCAGAAAAAACTCAGAACATGGCAGTGTGACATCAGCACATCATCCAATACAGCGTATTCGTTGTTGCACAAAACCACGTGTAGAACCAAGTATCCATCCCTTTTTCACAAGATTTTCCAGGATGACCTGATGGCCAGGGAACTTCCGTGGGCCACCTCCAAGCTCTTCTCTGATCTCCTGATGGCAAATGCCTAAAAGCAATTGCTGCAAGTCCACAACTTCCAAAAACAATAACTCATGAGCACAGGGCAATACAAATACACACTTTAAAAAAGAAACCTTTTTTCCAAGTAAAGATAACGTTCAGAGATGCAACTCTGGCTCCTAGCAAGTCAACTTTTTATATGCTTCAGCAAAGCCTCAGCTTCTCAAACTTCTGTTTTAAATCTAAGTATTTGCTGTACATTAGGAACACTTCAGTGGGACAAGTTAGAAAAATACAGGAAGTCTTTTATTAAAGAGAAATGCAAGCCCTGACCTAGAAGGTAGAAAATAGCAGCCCTATTTAAATGAATAGTCCAAATTTTGGCTTCTATTCACAGAGTTTTTTAAAACTCGGGTTCTAATTATGTTTCTCTTTGGTATAGTAAAGAAGATAATATCACAAAAGCATCCGTTTATTCTCCCATGTTATTGCACCCTATTTGGGCTAGGCACTGTGCGAAGGTGCTGCAATAAGACGGTGAGTGAAAGATTCTCATTCCCTTCCCACATGAACGTGTAATCTATATAAGCGGAAAGGAAGGAACATTTACTATGTCAAGTCTGTCATTTTACAACTCAGAGTTTTAAAAATTATGATGATTTTTATTATCCATAATTTAACCCAATTTGTGTCTTTGAGTCATCCCACTAAATTAGTGGGAAATTTAACCTCATCTTTTTCAGCCCCTGCCCCTTTCCCTTATTGTGCCATAGTTCCGTAATTTTTTAGTACATAATGCCAAGAAGTATAGGGATAGAGGCGGAGGATGGCCCCTTGCCTTCTGTCCTTGTCCCTCCAGGTCAGATGACATCTCATTGTGTCCATGCTGTGCCTTGGACAGCCAGTGGCCGCACTACTAGACTTACCCCAGACATTCCCAGTCCCGACCCCCCGCAGTTCTGCTGGGAAACAAGGTTCTGCCTCCTTTGTTCTTGGGTCCAGTGGTCCTTTTTGCTCTTCCCACCGTCTCATACCTGCCTTGCCAGCTGAGGGGGCACCCTCTTTCTAGTGTCAGGAAACCATCTCTCATCGTAGGTACAGTTAAAGATTTTGCCTTTGCTCCGAATCTGCTCTCAGTCCTGGGCTTGGCTTTAGGAAGCAGAAAAACGCTGATTATTTCTCTTACCTACATTGCTATGCTCTTCCCCTGAGACTAAGCACAAAGTCACCCATCTCTTTAAATGGGGGAAAGAGGAAGGGTAGAAAAACACACATATAGATCAGGATCTCAAAATACAAGCCACCACATGAGTAAATAGTGTTGAGGAAAGTTGCCTATATAATTAGAAAAATAGCCAGATTGGCTCCACACTTCATTGCACATACCAAAATACAGGTATAGACACGTGCTCAGCCTTTTATTTTTAATTGAAATAAATCTAAAACAAAATACCAACTTTCTTCTTATTTATGTTCAGTAAATTCACTTTTTTTGGTGTATAGTTGTGAGTTTAAACATACATACATTCATGTAACCACCACAAACAGAATTTAGAACAGGTCTATCAACCCCAGTACCAACTCATGTTGTCCTTCTGAAGTCATGCCCTCTCCCAGCTGTAAGCCCTGGCAAACACGTTAGTTCTCTGTCCTTATGGTTTTGCTTTTTCCAGAATGTCATGTAAGTGGAAATACATAGTATACAACCTTTGGAGGTCAACTTATTGCATTCATGGGAATGCATTTGAGATTCATCTATATTGTTGCATGTATCTGCAATCTGTGCCTTTTTATTACTGAGTAGTATTGCACTGTATGGATGTACCACTGTTCATTTGTCAATTCACCCATCGAAGACAATGGGTTGTTTCCAGTCTTTGCAATTATTGTAATGTTGCTATAAACATTGTGTACAGGTATTTGTGTGAACATAAATTTTCATTTCCCCAGCAAAATATCTAGAAATGGGAATTCTGAGTTATATGGTAAGTATATGCTTAACTTTAGAAGGAACAGCCAAGCTGTTTTCCATAGTGACTTCTACCACTTTGCATTCCCACTAGGAAGGCGTGAAAGTTTCAGTTGCTCCATATCTTCACCAGCACGTGGTATTGTGAAGCTTTCTTGTCCTTTGGAAGTTTCTCCCCCCTTATTTTAGCCATTTTATTAGGTGTATAATGGTGTCTGATTATGGTTTTAATTTGCATTTCCCTAATGACAAAGTTAACCAAGCACTTCTTCATGTGCTTATTACCATCCATGTATCATTTTTGATGAAGTACCTATTCTGATATTTTGATAATTTTTTAAATTGGTTGATTTTCTTTCTTTTTCTTGCTTTCTTTTTTTTTTTTTTCCTGACAGAGTCTCACTCTACTGCTCAGGCTAGAGTGCCATGGCATCAGCCTAGCTCACAGCAATCTCGAACTCCTGGGCTCAAGTGATCCTCCTATATCAGCCTCCCAAGTAGGACTTATTTTCATATTGTGCAGCTCTGAAAGATTTTTTTTTTTTTGAGACGGAGTCTCACTTTGTCACACTTGGTAGAGTGCCGTGGTGTCATAGCTCACAGCAACCTCAAACTCTTGATTTTAAGCGATTGTCTTGCCTCAGCCTCCCGAGAAGCTGGGACTACAGGCACGTGCCACAACACCTGGCTATTTCAAGAGACAGAGTCTCATTCTGGCTCAGGCTGGTCTCAAACGCATGAGCTCAGGCAATCCACCCTCCTCAGCCTCCCAGAGTGCTAGGATTACAGGCATTAGCCACTGCTCCCAGCTGAAAGATTTTATATTCTAATTTTAAGTCCTTTGTTGAATATATGATTTGCAAATATTTTCTCTTTGTCTCTGGCTTTTCTTTTAATTTTCTTAAGGATATATTAGTTTTATAATTAAATACATTTTATAGTTTAATAATAAAAGAATTAAATTTTATAATTTAAGGTGAATATTTTCCACTTTTTGGCTAATGATTCCTTTTCTGAGCATCACATTATGGAATAAAAAATGAAGAGGCAATTAAATATGATTTTAAAAACTTTTTTAGAAAAGTGACTAAAACATTAACAGCAACAAATCAAGAAAATGTTTGCATAAACATAACTTGTTAAAGATCAGTATCTTTAATATATAAAGAGCCCACTGCAACCAATAAGAAAAACACTAACACTCTAATAGACAAATGAACAGAGGGCACTGAGTTATTCAATGAAGAAACTCCAATGGCAAATAAACATGTATTTCAAAAGTTCAAGCCTACTATTAATTAATTTTTAAAACTGATTGATATTCTTTTGGATTAATGTTTCTAATGAAGAAACAACAGTAAGCAACAGTAAGTTTTCGTTTTGCCTGCCAAATTGGCCAAGATTTTAAAGATGGTGACCACAATGGATATTGGGGAAGGAGTAGGGACACAGCTAGTAGGAGACAAATTGAATCAATCTTCCTGGAAAGCAGTTTGCCACTTTGCGAAAAGAGCCTTAAAACTGTTCCTACCCTTTGACTCAGTACTTCCTTTTCTAGGAAATTCTCAGAAAGGCCAGAGAGCACAAAAGAGCAGAGAGCTAGAGGAGAGGCTCCCACACATACACACACCATCATCTTACAGCCTCATGTGATACACACTGTTTCCATACCGTAAATAGCAACAGACCTTCCCCCTCAACCCCAACTCTGACTGGGAACTGCTGCTGGTTGAGCAACCTGTACCATGCATGTGCTCAGACCCTTGTACTGTTCCCGTGTGGCCTCCAGGACCCCTCTGCACTGGGCTGCAGCTGCAGGGAAGGCAGAATGCGTCCAGTCACTGCTGGAGTTGGGCATGGACAGCAACCTGAGGGACATCAATGAGAGCACGCCTCTGGCCTATGCCCTGTACTGTGGCCACACGGCGTGTGTCAAACTCCTCTCCCAAGAGAGCAGGTGAGTACGCCAAGAGGCACTCACTGTTTTCTTCTCGAAGATTTATAAAAAGGGATGAAATTTTTTAGATTGCTGATGTGCAAGCCCAGCAATATTATTATAATTATAGGATATAAATAATGCCAAATGATATTAAAGATATTAAATAATTATATCACTAATTACATAATTAGTTATAATTAGTTATAATTCTATAATTAATGTGTTTGCCATGATCCAACATGGAGTGGAATGTTCTCAACTCTGTGGGACACAATGGTAGCGGTAAGTGTGAACCCATCAGCCCTATAGTCACTGATCTTGAATCTCTTCTTTCCTTAACTCTCCCTTTCCTCTTCCTTTCATACTATGCCCTCCTTTTCCTTCCTTTGCCTAAATTAGCGATTCTGAAACTTTTTGTTCTCAAGACCCTTTTGTACTCTGAAAAATTGTTGAGGACCCCAAAGAGCCTTTTGTTTATATGAGTTACGCCTATCAATATTGATGGCATTAGAAACATTAAAATATAGTGTAAAATAAATAATATAAAGTGTATTTATGAAATCTATAAAAATATTTTTAAATAATAAAATATTCCTCTAAACTAATGATAAACTCATCGTATTTGCATATTAATATAAATACTGTGTTTTAAATTAAAAATAAAAAATGTTTTATCTCACATTTATGTTTTCTGCAACAAAAAAAATTTTAATGAGAAGAGCAGCATTGTTTTACATTTTTAGCAAATATCCTTGACATTTTAAGATAAGCTTAACAGAATACAGCTGGGTTCCCACCTCTGCCTTCAATCTATTGCAATCTGGTGTTTTCATTGAAGGACCTGGAGACAATGAGCCTTACATAGATACGTAGCTGGAAAAGGAAGGAGTATTTCAATAGCCTTTTCAAAAAATTATGGGTATTTTATTTTTTTTGATACTTCACCAACATTTGACAAGTAGTGTTTTCCTAAAGGTTAGTTGCAATGTGGATTCTGTTACCACATCAACGAACTTTTTGTACTGTCACATTAGAATCCATTAGAATGTCTTACACTTTGAATAGGTCTTATACACATCTATGAGTTTATAATATCTTGCATTGGTCTTTTGGAAAATATTGATTCATTTTGTCATAAGGATCTTTCAAATGTCTCAGCGCCTGTAGTTTAGTGAATAGGGCACCAGCCACATGCGCTGAGACTGGAGGGCTTGAGCCCGGCCCTGGCCTGCTAAAACAACAATGACAACTGCAACCAAAAAATAGCCAGGTGTTGTGGTGGGTGCCTGTAGTCCCAGCTAATTGGGCAGCTGAGGCAAGAGAATCGCTTAAGCCCAAGAGTTTGAGGTTGCTGTGAGCTGTGAAACCAGGGCACTCTACCCAGGGCGACATAATGAGACTCTGCCTCAAAAAAAAAAAAAAAAGGATCTTCCAAATGACACATTTCATTCTACTAGTACAATATCAAAATATCACATTTGTTAATATCACCACCAATCTCATCAGAAACGCCCTTATGTATTGGGACGCTGTCAAGCTTACAGTATGAATGTAAGTTTCCCAAAATTCTAATTTTTGCTCGAAAGCTAGACCTCTGTCACTTGCAACAATAATTGTCAGTTGTTTCCCTTGAAATGAAACACTCACTTTGTTCATTGTTAAAATATTTTTATTGTATGTATAAATATTAATATGTGTAAGGTGTACAATATGAGTTTTGATATAAAAATGCATAATGAAAGATTACTAGTCAAGCCAATTAACATATCCCGCATTTCACATAGTTACTTTGTTGTGTATGTGGTAAGAACACCTACACTCTCTCTAAGCAAATCTCCGTAAACACTAGAGTGTTATTAGCTATGGTCCTTATGCTCTGCTTTAGTGCTCTATGTTCTTCATCCTACATGCCTGCACCTTTGACCTACATTTCCCCATTCTCCCCACCCCACCCTTACTTCTGCTACATCCTGCTCTCTGTTTCTATGTATTTCACTGTATTTTTCAGAAAATTTCCACAATTGCCCAGCTCCGCATAACCATAGTTTGTCTGTAAGTTATAAAAGCGACGATTCACACAGGTGCGGTGGCTCACATCTATAATCCTAGCTGTTTGAGAAGCCAAGGAAAGAAGATTGCTTAAGGCCAGGAGTAGGAGACCAGCTAAGCAAACGTAGCAGGATCCTGTCTCTAAAAAAAATAAAAGAGAAGAAAAGGAAGGGTGTTCCATGAAAGAAAGTGTCTAGTTCAGCTGGCAACTCAAACAATCACACCTGTGCTTTATCTCGAGACAATCATCATACCTCAGTATACAGTAGAATTGCTTATGAGTGCTTATTTTGCCAATGGTCAACATTTAAACAAATTAATGACTTTTTACTGACTAAGCAAGGACATTACTAAGTTAAATCATTTTTTTTTTTTTAAACCATAAGTACATCACAGCTGTGAGTTGTCCTGATTTGTACTCAGGCACCCACAATTTTACCCACCACCTCTATTGCAGCCTAGGGAAAGAGACAAATCACATCTTGGTGTTATCATGGATACATTTTTAACCTTATGAAACCCCTGAAAGAGTCTTAGGGACTCCTCCCCCAGGGTTTAGTGGCCCACACTTTGAAGCCCACTGGCCCAAAGAGCCACCTTTAACAGGAGGGGATGGATTGTAGAATATGCGGCTATGGTCCTAGTTAGCGCAGGGACATATCCTACCAAGGGAAACGTGAAAGAATGTCAGACATCTTTGGGATTCTCTCCGGTGGTATTGGGACTCCACAAGCTGTGTTCCATATTTCAAAATGCCTTCAAAGGTGAAAGAAGGAAGATAATACTCCATCATGGAAATGAAGATTCAGTAGAGACAACATTCATTATGTGCATCCAGAATAACCAGCGGTGCTTTTCCCATCGCAGATCACAGCACTCACTCCACAGAGTAACGTTGCAGTGTGACTGTCAGGGACACGCACGTAGGGCAGGTTTCATCATTAAATCACACCACAGAAAGCATTACATCAACTGAGGCCTCAAAAGAAAATCGCACAGAATTTTCCAAGACATGAAGTGAGAATAGTGCCTGGGGGAAGCTCTTGACATGAGTAGAGCCAGCTGGAGCAGTGCTGACCCTTTTCCTGAGAACTGGCCCACACCTTGGGCATTATTCACCTTGCTGCTGTCATCCTTGGCCTCCGGCTCACACACTTCCTCTTCTGTAGCTGGAGCCCAGACTAAGGCTTCTTCCCTTGGTTTTCTTTGGTATACTTTTTTTAAAAAGTATTTTTCAACAGGAAATTTAGTTTTAAAAAAATGAAAGAGCAACAACACACAAACAGCCTAAGAATAAAAAGGCCAGGTACCCGACTCCACACTCGGATCTCGGCCAGTGAAAGCCTAAACCCCGTCTCTCCCGACCTGTCCAGCCCCCACCCTCCTTCTGCTAGTTGAAGCCTAAACGCAAACCCTTGGCCTTCATCTCTGACTTAAAGCTCACACTCCTTGGGAAGTGAAATCAGAACAGTAACACTCTAAGCTCTTTGCAACTTAATTAACCCCGTGTTGAAAACAGATGATCTAGGTGTAAATTTTGAAAGGATAGCCCAAGAGGGAGCAAGGAGGATCTAAGAAATGTCCTCATGGTGCAAAGGACCGACTCTGAAAGCGGTCGTGAAGGGTGTGATGAGTTCTTGCACATCACTTCTGACTTGAGAAGGCTTTGGGGGTGTCTCGGAAAGATCTCAGAATGGGCGGGGTGGTATTTTGGTGAGTGATGCTGTCACCACCTCCTAACCTCACCCATCACCCTTGTCCTTTTACGTTCCCATAGAGCAGAGCCTCCTCGACCTCTTCCCTCCCAGGACAGTAGACCCCAGAAGAAGGAGGGACGTTTCAGTGTTCTCAACCAAATCTTTTGCAAAAACAAGAAAGAAGAGCAAAGAGCCCACCAGAAGGATCACAGCCGGGACCCACACAGTGGGGACAACACCTCGGAAGTTGATGACATCATCACCACCTTTGACAGCATCGTGGGTACCAACTGCCAAGAACAACCTGGTGATCAGGTGGCTATGGTTGAATTAAAGAAGAGGACCTCAGAGAATTCAAAATATCTCTTGCCGGAAAAGAAACCTCTGGCCCGTAAGGGACTTCCACCAATCAGAACGCAGAGTCTCCCACCCATCACCCTGGGCAATAACTTCCTGACAGCCCCCCACGGGGCCACGTCCCATGCAGGCCTGAGCTCTGGTCCTCAACACACCGCACAGCAATCTCAGAAAAGCCGGAGTGAGCAGGATTTACTACATAACAGAACCGGCTGCCAAATGTTGCTGGACAACCCCTGGAAAAGCGATTCTAACCCAGTGTTCTCCTACAAAGCATGGACTGTGTCTTCTGATAAACTGCTAGACAGATTGCTCACCGGCCGGCCAGGTCGCCAGGATGTCTCGGTGCCACAGCTTCCTCATCTACATAACCCATCATCAGGTAATGTCCTTGATGTCTTCTTCTTCATTCCTGGCAGGCTTTCTACAGGAAGTGTCTCATACACCTGTAGGTGAGGAACTGGAGTGACGAGAGCCTAGAGGGCAGGGCGAGAATAAAACATGTCCCTGGAGACAGGTTTTCTTCCTGGAGTACCACTGGATTTGAGATTTCCGGGCTAGGGCAATCTTCTGGTTTTCTACCCTGCCAGCAGGCCCCGAGTGAAGGTGCGTGTGCCTTCTCTCATCCTCCCAGCTAGTGTCTGTGTGTGCAGCCGGCCAGCTTAGGGCAGGAATGTTGTTGCCATTTCCACTCGCAGGGATTCTTCCCCAGGGGTGTGTGCCAAACCACCTACAAGGAGTCTGTTTGTGTGATTGTTGTGGGGGGTTGGTTTTTAGTGTTTGATCTTTGGGGGGATTTTTTTGGAGGTGGTGTTGGGTTTTTTGTTTGTTTTGGTTTGGGGTTTTTCTCTTTTTTTGAGACAGGGTCTTGCTCTGTCACCCTAGCTGGAGTACAGTGGCATCATCACCGCTTTCTACAGCCTGAGACTCCTAGGTTCAAATGATCCTCCTGTCTCAGCCTC
The DNA here is from genome assembly GCA_963574655.1 of Perodicticus potto. Taxonomy (NCBI): domain Eukaryota; kingdom Metazoa; phylum Chordata; class Mammalia; order Primates; family Lorisidae; genus Perodicticus; species Perodicticus potto. The sequence continues at coordinate 18,090 of CAUYRH010128774.1, forward strand.
CTGAGTAGCTGGGACAACAGGCACACTCAACCATCCCTTTCTAATTTTTTTTTTTTTTGGTAGAGATGGGGGTCTCACTGTGTTTGCCCAGGCTGGTTTCAAACTCCTGACCTCAAGTGATCCTTCTGCTTCAGCCTCCCAAAGCACTGGAATAATAGGCATGAGTCACCATACCCAGTGTTTTTATTACGTGTTTTTATTTTTCTTTTATTTATTTATTTATTGAGAAAGAGTCTCATGTTGTCACCCTCAATAGAGTGCTGTGGTGTCATAGCTCACAGCAACCTCAAACTCTTGGGCTCAAGTGATTCTCTTGTCTCAGCCTCCCAAGGAGCTGGGATTACAGGCACCCCACAACACGCAGCTATTTTTAGAGACAGGGAATTGCTCTGGCTCAGGCTGGTCTGGAACCTGTGAACTCAGACAATCCACCAGCCTCGGCTTCCAAGAGTGCTAGGATAGCAGGCCTGAGCCACTGCGCCCGGCCCACATTTTTGCTTTAAATCTCATTACATACCAAAAGGTTAAATGGCAATTCTCCCTCCTGCCTCTTCCCTAAATGTGCAGCACCCCTCATCCAAAAAGATGCCATGTCATTCGTTTTTTGTTTATCCTTCCAGATGTATTATATACACATATATCTCTATGTTTATATACTTGAAATACATAAATATTCTCCTTTTAAATAAATGCTTCACACTAAAGAGTTTGTTTTCATATACAAACAAATGTATATGTATATAAGCTCCCACCCTTATAAATAAATGTATCATACCAAAGAAATCATTTTTATTTTTTTAAAGTGATCCACAGGACTGGTTCAAGTGCAGTAGTGTTTACAATTAATTGATCACAGATTCTTTTGTTCCTTCTCCTCTTCCACTGATTCACTTGACCTGACTAGCCTAAACAAAAGGAAGATGAAAAGAATCCACAGTTAATTTAGGTGACCAGAGGCTGGGAATGCTCAGAAGCTGCAAAAACAGCTTTTAAAATCTGTTCAGCTACCAAGTACCTTGGTTTGTTTTTAAGTGAATGGTCAATACTTAAAAATGTGGACAAATCATTTTATATAAAAATCTAAAATTCTAGCTTCTCTTGATAAATTGAAAAATCTGGCGACACCAAACCCACTGAGCCAATTTCCCAAATGGCAATAACTGCCTGGCTCTGAGAACCCACTGTCCCCCTGGACACCACCACCATCTCCGAGTTCTGTCCACCCCTCCCTTGCATCTCTCCATGGAGTGTCCAATATTCCTTATCAAAGGGTTTTAGTTGTTCTTCTTATAGTAGGGTTAAAAGAAAAAAAATGATTTATTTCTTGAACCTATCTTTCTCCAAGAACAGAAAAATGATGCATTTTCTAAAAGGTGAGGGAGGGCCATATTTCTTTTAGAATGAGCATAATTCCTTCCCATTTAAAGAAGAAAGAAGGCTGAAGCAGGCAGTTCCCAGGAATTTGGTGGCTCCATGACTGCTAGCGGCACACTCTCTTCCCTCCTCACGGGTGCAAAGTGTTCCCAGAGACATGGGCACCTTCCACCTGTGTGTTCCTCACACTGACATATGGCCTCTGTTCTCCAGGTCACTCAGTCAATGGGGGATGGAGCAGGAGGAGGGAAGTGGAGGGAAAAATGGATATTCCCCTGTCGAATCAGCTCCCGCTAAAAAGTCATTTACCTTAAGCCCCACCCTCCTGCTTACCCTCTCACTGGCCAGATCTTTAGTTGCATGGTCACATCTATCCACAAGACAGACTGGAAATTGTCATCTTTTACCTGGGCATATTGCTGTCACCCCAAATTAAATTTGTTTCTAAGAGAGAAGAGAGAGTAGATGTTAGGTAGAGAACTAATAGATTCTGCCACGTGTGCCATCCAAAACTTTCTATATTATTTGAAATAAAAAGAAATTGAATAAACATGTTCAAGAACTTATTCAGTACCCAATAAAGTAACTGGAAAAGTCCTGGGCAGCAGAATAGCAGAAAAGAAGAAGTGAAATTCTCCAAGGGAATATTAAGAAATTAGCTGAGCCTAAATCAAGGCATTTATTTTTTTCAACTCATATTTTTAGATGCTGATTATAACTAGAAGCCATTCTACACAAATGAGTCAGATTAGATAAAACACCCAAGAGATTTATCTTATCTTCAGCCTATAAATGAGCCTCAAGGATTTGCTAAAATGATTGTGCAACTGACTTTAAATTGACTTTCTTCTCGTGTTTAGATACAAAGTTATGAAGTTTTAAAATAGAAAAGATCTCAGTCATTCAATCATACATTAAATGATCCTCAAGTGCTTGTGATATTAATGTATCAAAAGGTAGTTTACACCACTGGTTAAGAGGAGGATTCTATAGCCATCCTAAGTATGCACTAAAAAAAAAAAAAAAAGAAAAAATTTATGAGCAATTCTAAAGCCATAATGCCTGGGTTCAAATTTTAGTTCTGCTACTTGCTGCTATTTAAGCTCTCTGAGCCTTTGTTTCCCAGTCTGAAAAATGGGAGAAAATACCACCTCATGGGGTTGCAGGTAACTGTTCAGATTAAATGAGATGATGCATATAAAGGACTCAATGGTGACTTGCACATAATGCTACACGTGTACACACCACATTTAATGATTTTTTACTGTGTCAGGCCCTATGCTAAGCACCACACTTTGGTGACAAGCTTGAGATGACCTTTGTTTTAAAGATGATGAAATTTAAGTCAGTGTGCCAGGCAGTTGCCTGTCTTCTCCCTTGGGAACTGCACGTCCCGGGCTCCCATGCCAGCTGGCTCCCCGTGGGTCGAGGTGGGGAGCCCAATCAGAGGCACTGGGGAAGGTAAGAGCAGGAGGAAGAGAGAAGCCCAGTGGGAAATCAGTAGCTGGCAGGGTCCCTGCTCTTGTGGGATCCCCAGACGGGCCCCGTTTCCCCCTGGTGATGACTTCCCCCGCTTCTGGGCCTTACTAACAGCTTTGCCCCCATCGTCCCTCCAGCCTAGCAGTGGTAGCTCTTGCTGCCCTGACTAATCTCTGGATTGGCCCTTCACCTGCTCTTTGGTTGGCTTCTCAGCCTTCCCCTCAACAGTATAAACAACTTTCTGTATGAATTTCCCTCTGTTTGAAAATCCTAGACAGGTCTCTATCCTCGTGGATGAATGCTGAGTGACAAAGCAAGACAGGTCATCTTTCTGGCCTACTTTTCTTACCCTCCAGATACAGGGCTGTGACCACTTTGTCCTATGGGGCCCTTGCCGGTCACAATTCACAGGTCCTAGAAAAGCTAAATGATTTGCTCAGAGTCATACAGCCAATCAGAGATACATTGAGAACTTGAACCCAGATCTGAATAGGAAGGCATCATCATGGCACTATGTTTTTCCCTTTAAATCTAGAAGTCCGGATTGTTGATATACATCCCAATGCTCTACAATTGTCCTCCCCAATATAAGAAGACTTCCCTGCCCTCTGGATATTATTTTTCTGAACCCAATTTAATATGTTATTTTTAGAACTACTGAGGCACGCCAGTAATCCCGGCTACTTGGGAAGATGAGCAGGAAGATCACTTGAGCCCACGAATTTGAATCCAACATGGCCAATAAAGCAAGACCCCATCTCTTTAAAAAATAATAATTTTTTAAAAAATAGAACTACTGAGGCTTCTGCACTATAACTGAAAGTGTTCACTAATGTGGCTTAAGCTGTTAGTCTAGGTAGGTTGAAACTTGGCAGCTTTCTACAATGAGTACTCCTATTTCATGTGTATGCTTAACGTGATAAAGTGATTGGATGCTGTAAATCATACCACTGTACCACTGACTTGAACTTGGATATTTTCTTATCTTTGGATTTTCTGTTTTCCTGCCTTGGGTTCAGGAGAAATAATATGGGCTAGCAGTGCTCCTGTTTGAATTCCGGGCAGCCGCTATCCTGTGCTTACATCAGCAACCCTGAACATTTCACTGTAATGATTATTGCTTAACATTTATTGAGGTCTGTCAGTGGGCTAAATGCAGAGAGATGGGGGATGAGGCACTTATCCTAATGAGTTGCAATGTGGATCACATCAGCTTAATTCACTGCAAACAGCTTTCAGAGAAAATGGAATAGAAAGCTCTGCGGTGTTTTCTACTAGCCTGGTTATTTACAAGCCCTCACGAGAAAAGTAAGAAAGCGTCACTTCCTTTCTCCCTTAAGAGAGAACTTTCTTCTCCAGAATTTTCTAGACTATTCCAGCAACAATGCACCGTTCTAACTAGGTAAGCCTGATCCTGTGACCACCCCCCTGTTTAAACCCATCAGAGACTTTGCATCTTTTCAGGATGAAGACCTAAACTGGACAAACAGAGCACTCGCAGCGTGGTCTGGCCTCAACTTCCCATTCTCAGCTTCCGCACTCCCATCCCCTTCAGCAGTTCCTTAAATGTCTCTCAGTTCTTTGGTAAACCTATGCTTTTTCACTCTATGACATCTTTGCCCTTGTTATTACTTTAGGTTCACTCTGTCATGTGCTAGGTGGATTTCTCCAAGTTGTTAAGAACCAGCTCAAAACTCACCTTCTACGTGGAGCTCTCCAATCCCTGTAGGAAGTTCACTCTGTCCTAGTACTCATAGTAAGAGTAGCTCTACCTTGCGAGCCACCTCCTGTGACGACCTGCACACTTCCCTTTCCAGAGCATTGCTGGGGAGGGGTTTTTATCCCCAATTTATAGATGAAGAAATTGAGACAGAGAGGTTATCTCACCTGCCTAAGGCAACAGAGCTAGCATCAGTCAAGCAAGGTCTATGGAATCCCAGAACACCTCAACCTCCTGGACCCTTCCTGTGTCTGCAATGCCCTTATAAACTCCAGCACAGCACTACTCATGGGGCTTCCAAACGAGTTTGCCAATTTCTCTTCCCACATAAACTGTAAGCTCCCTCCCGCCCACAGCACCTTGCTTTCTCTTTTTTCTCTAGGGTCTGGAATACAATAGATGATTTCTTTTTTTTTTTCATGGTTTTATTTACTTGTTTGTTTATTTATTTCTTTATTTTTAATCTATTGCTGTAAGTTCATTGAGGGTACAAAGAATTTGGTTACACCATTTGCATTTGTTAAGTAAAATGCCTCTTATAATTGTGTCCCACCCCCAAGAGGTGTGCCATACACCGTAACCCCCTATGCCTTTCCTCCTCCCCTCTCCCCAGTCCCTCATTCCCCTGCCCCTCACCTTGAATTGATTTGGGTTCTTCTTTTATGTGGGTATGTGTTGGATCATCTACTGGCTTCACATTAGAATTGAGTACACTGGATTCTTGCTTCTCCATTCTTGTGATACTTTACTAAGAAGAATGCATTCCAACTCTATCCAGGTTAATACAAAAGATGTAAAGTCTCCATCTTTTTCAATGGCTGAATAGTATTCCATGGTATGCATAGACCACAGCTTATTAATCCATTCCCAGGGTGGTGGGCATTTAGGTTGTTTCCACATTTTGGTGATTGTAAATTAAGCTGCAATAAACAGTTTAGTGCAAATGTCCTTATGATAAAATGATTTTTTTTCTTCTGGGTAGATGCCTAGGAATGGGATTGCAGGATCAAATGAGAGGTCAATAGGTGATTTCTAAATTATTAGTTATTATTATTAATCCTACATTCATTTCTGGTTTCTTCATGTAATTCTGAAAACCTTTCCAGCCCTTTTATTCTAGCACAATGGTCCTAGATTCTGTCCCCACAAACTGGACTTTCTGGAGGTGCCTGCAGCACAAAGACAGCTTTGGGCTGTCCTTGAAAACAGAGTAAAATACCAGCATAGAACAAAGTGGAATTCTCCTAATCTCCCAAGTCACTGCTGCAGCCCTTCTCTGCCCATGTCTTCCATCCTAACTACATTGCTTTGGGAGGCAGAAAAGTAAGCATTATAGGGTAGGACAGTTCTGGGTTGGAGTCTAGGCTGTCACTTACCACCATGTGACCTTGAACACTTTTAGAACTCCTCCAAGTCACAGGGTCCTCATTTGCAAAATGGAGGTGATAAAAGAGTCTGCCTCACAAGAAAAGATCGTTGTCAGGATTAAATAAGACGATGCCCTCAGCATTTAGCTTAGGTCCTAACAATAGTAAGTGCTCAATAAACCTAATTTATAATTATCATTATCCAACTTCTTGTTTCTTGAAATTTCTGTTCAAATGTTCATGGATAATTAAGGTATGAGCTAATATAGGTTTTAATGTAATTGCACCAAAAAGTGTTTTCTTTATAAATAATGGCTCCTGAAGTTATTTTACCTTCAAAGTTCAAAAAATGGCAAGATATCCAGCAGGAAGACTGGAGATTTGGCTCCATCTCCATCGAATGACAATGTTGAGAAGGTGGCTGCTCCTACACAGACAGTCCACCAGGAAGTTCACTTAAGCAGATGGAAAATGGGTCTTGACTAATGCTGTTTTTTTCTCTTTCATTTTTTTGTTCTTGCTAAAGACTACTTTGCCCAAACAGAAGACTCATAAACTTTAGGAGCATTCCTGTAGCAATTCTAATTCCATTTTACCAGGCAAAAGACCAAATTACCTTTTTTGCCTAATGTTTGTTGCATTCTTTACCTTGTAAATGCTCTTCTTTTATTCTCCAACTTAGTCTTCATGACAACTGGAAAAAACAATTATACAATTATTTTCACCACTTTATATATGAGGAGGTTGAGGTGTAGAGAGGTTTTGTTACTCGCCTGAGGTCATACAGCTAAAAAGTGGGGAAACAGGGAATTGAGCCTAATCCTGTCTGACCCCAGAGCCTAACCTCCTGGTTATTACACCAGTCAACTTCTGTCATAAACTTAAATAACTTTGGTGAACACGCCTCTATTTTCAGATATATCTGGAGCATCTGTCTCGTGTCTGTTGATGAACATTTAATCACAAAACATGGTCTCTAGAAGAAAAATCGGTATTTGCTGATTTCTGGGGTGTAAGTCCTCCCACTATGCCTGATCTCACAACACTTGTGTGACGTCAGACAGCTCAAGAATTCCTGAAAATGTAACCATGCACCCAGCCACCACTACTCTCCGTCCAAGTTAGAGAGTAGATTTCCCACGAGTGTCTACCCAGCTTGTCTTCAGCTCGGCGATTCTCAATCTTGGCTACACATGAGGAATCACAAGGGAGCTGATAAACATCTGCTCCATCTCCAGAGACTCCGATTTAATTGATCTGGGTAATACCCAAGGCAGCCGTACTTTTTTTCTGATTCCTCAGAAAATTCCTACGTGCAGCCAGAATTGAGACACACCACCCTAGAACAATGTCTTACTCACCACCTACTCATTCATCAAAGATTTGATGACTATGCAATCAGTTATGCTATATCTATACTATTTTCAACTTTAACTTTTAAGGGGTAAGTAGCCAACTGTGCTTGTTCATAAAATTTTATTTTTTATTTAAACTAGTTCATTCAAGAAATGATTTCTAGTATATTTTCCCCTCATTTAAACAGTGACTGGCATATAATAGAAATGCAATAAAGTGTAGCTATCATCACTTTTTTCATTGCTGTTACTACCTTAAATGTAGTGATCTCTAACAACTTAGGATTCTCTTAACCATTGCATTTTATAATCTACACTTGATTGAGTCTCCAGTGATTGATGCAAATATGTTTGTCCCCAGGACAAAATTTTCATCATCTCTCCCCAAGCAGACCCCAAATCAGGGATCTTCCTTTCACTCGGAACAACCTAGCTCCCCTACCAGACCAAAAATGTAAGTACTATGAATCTTCCTCAGCTTTCTTTGCAAATGCTGACACATCTAGACCCAAATAAATGTTATTTCAGTTCACTTTCATTTTCTAAGGGAACATCAGGTGCCAACACTTATAAATTACGGGAAAATAGAGACCGTCTTTAAAGCTTCATCCAACTTGGTAATGCTTATTAAAAATAAATAAATAAAAAGAATACTCCCTTCAGGAACTTTTGTGTTTGAACTATAAAAACAGTAACAAGTTTATTTTGCTATGTATTATTTAATGTGCTTAAGAAAATGCTTTAAAAATTCTTAAGACTGGCCTCTTGAAATTGATTTCCTTACTATGTTGGATAGAGAGAAATGTACATCATCTCTGTGCTCACAGTTCCTGCATTCCTAAGCAAAAAAAAATGCTGTTCATCGGGATTATTTATGTATTATTGACTTTTTATAAATAAAAAGTATTTATTTTTTAAATAAATCAATAATACATAAATACATTTTAAAAATCTCTAATATAAGACGTTAATATATTCTTTTGGGCCAATGATATTCAGACTAGAGTGTGCCTAAGTATTGCCCGGATGCCTCACACCCAGGGATTCCGAGTTTGGAGATCCTCGTCACTGTACTCTGAGGCAGGTTTGATTATTGTTTCCATTGCAGAGCCAGAAGCAAAACTACAGGACACTGAGTCTTCTGCCTCATGAAATAATGTTTCCTGGATTCTAATTTCTTTCCTTTTTGTCTTCCTATTTTATCCCACACCCTTTGTAACACATAGACCCACACACAGCTTTTCTACATCCTCTTAGTTGTAGGTGATTTCAGAGCTGCCCCAAGCAAGCGTCCCAACCTTTCTATTCTTCAGTTTCTTCTCTCTGTCTATAACAACAGTCCAGTCTGATAAAAATGTTGGGAGAAGGCCGGGCACAGAGGCTCACATCTGTAATCCTAGCACTGTGAGAGGCCAAGGTGGGTGGATTGTTTGAGTGCAGGAGTTGGAGACCCACCTGAGCAAGAACAAGACCTTGTCTCTATTAAAAATAGAAAATTAGCTGGGTATGGGGGCCCACACCTGTAATACCAGCTACTTGGGAGGCTGAGGCAAGAGGATTGCTCAAGCCCAGGAGTTTAAGATTGCTGTGAGCTAAGATGATGCCACAGCACTCTACACAAGGCAACAAAGTAAGACTCTGCCTCAAAAAAAAAGGGAGAATTAAATGATGTTTTACATATGTAAAACACTTGGCACATTGTTTGCACAGAGTAAATATCCAGTATGTCTCTTCCTCCCTGGGCTAAGGTTTGAAGGGGACAAACCAAGAGTTCTAAAACTCTTTCCATAAAAACAGGGAACCATAGGGCCCATAGAACCACAGTCCTGTCCTTTTGCAGATAAGAAAACTAAGAGGTGGAGGGATAAGGCCAGAGCCACGCAGAGAGTCAGTAGCAGAAACCGAGACCTCTGCTTGACAGATCAGTTCCTCTTCCCTTTACTGATTTGTGTAAAGTGAGAGCTTTGGATGGTGTCAATTCTATCCTTGAGTGAAATTCAGGTCTGAACCTGTTTTTAAGCAGAACCATAGCCACAAAGAAATGTAGTGAAGGAAAGAGTCACTCTGTCTTGAATCCTGCTGGGACTTGGAGAAGCCAAAGAAGGGAGGTTTTCTTTGGCAGGGCCTGAGAGCTTTGCTTTGCACAATTAAGTTTCGGGACAGAAGGAAAGATAAGCATCTTTGATCAACTTAGCTCTATGAGAAAGAAATGAAAGGGCTCACAATGCCTTTGCTAAAAGAAACCCAAGAACCTTTTGAGGTTTGCATAAAAGCACAGCGCAAATGCCCTGGGTTCATTCAGAGCCTTGTGAGCAGCGGTGAGCAGGGCACCTGCTCCACCCCAAGGAACAGCTCTGCCAGGCACGCACAGCCCAGTCATGTTTTGACCAAACATGGTGCAACCTTGTACTCCTGCATATTTGAAATCCCAGACTCCGTGTGCAAACCTGGGCAGACAGGTATACACAGCTTCCCTCTGCAGCCCTGCTCGCACCCAGACGCGCTTCTTAGAAGTGTCTCTGCTCCTAAGGAAACTATACACCTCTCCTGCCACCATTCTTATAAGCCTGAAGGGAATCTTGAAAGAAATCTTGAAAGTCTCTCGTTCTGTTTTTTTCTCTCCCCAGTTCTCTCTGGAGAACCTCTACGGACAAATCGAGTGCTACCTGCTATCCCAAGTCAGCGGGGACACGGCGCACCAGCTGAAGGCAGTGAGCCCTCTGCCAGTCCCCCAAGGGATGAAAACTGACTGTGAGCCACCTGCCGCAGAAATGTAGATTATATATATATATATTTTCAACTCTCAGAGGATGAGATGGCTCGTTTATAAGAACAAAGACTGTAGTCAGCTACATTCTATAAGCCATTCAGTTTTATAACTCAAAAAGAATAAAAAGTTCTTTATTCCAAGTAAAGATACTTCCTATATAAGCACTTGGAATCTTTGCTCACACTAGAGGTCTGTCTATGAGTTTCTGTGACCTCTACATGCCAAAATTAAAAGATGAACTATGTTGCCAGCAGGAAAACTGTTATGTTTGGTTCCCTCTGTGCCATATTTGCTGCTGCTTGTCATTGTTCGGTTGTTTTTTTTTTTTGCTGAATGACTTTATGTTTGGGGGCGGGGAAAGGATGTATGCTTTGCTGAATAAAAAACAAAAGTACATTCCAGACACATTCTTCACATTTATTGTAATTCTACCTTGGAATGATGAAACTTAATTTACACGAAAGCAATCATACCTATAATCAGTCACAGTTGATGGCTTTGAAATGTACAATCCTCTGCAAAATATTTTCTGACATTGTATGAGTTCCTGGCTACAGCCCAAGTCACTTGACAATGTTTATCGCCTCTTTGTTATTTGATTATTTCCACCTGCTGTCGTTTTCAGATATTGATTGTTCTCACAGGGAGAAGGTCATGTGAGTCAGAAAGGTCTGGCCTCAGGTGATTGAATAGGTGTTTCTCACACATTCCTCAAATATGCTACTTGTTTATTTTTTCTCTTTCAAAATAATGGCCTCTGCCTACTGAAGACTTTCCCAAACTGAAGACTTAGCCAAGCTTTGAAAGACTACTATTAACTGCATATTTCCTTACTAAGATGTTTGTATGTTGTTTGGATTGATTCTGACTAGAGATCTGTATAAAGTTCAAGGCTTAGCCACACAAGATAATGGTGGCTCCACATTTTTTTCTAAGCCTGCATATTTTGTAAATATCTCAAGTACCTGTATAACATTTACCACTCTATATTAATATTATTTGCTTAGAGAGGTCAGATTCTACCATTAAGTAGATAGAAGCTCTTCCAGCACCAAATCATAATTTTTTGGGTTTGTACTTCTAGAAATGTGTATAGTGCCTGGCACCAAGTAGACAATCTTTTTTTCAGGAAGGAAGGAAGGGAAGGGAGTTGAGAGGTAGAGAGGGAGTTGGAAAGAGAGAGAGATGTAAAATGTGATAATGAAACAGGTCACAGTCCATAATCCCATTTGGATGTTGACAATAGTCCAAATCAGAGATTATAAGAAAGAAAGATTATGGATCAGCCTCCCAAGCTAGCAGCAGCTAGAAGGAGGGCAAATCATGTTGAAGATGGGAGAGCTCTTGGGACATAGCTTCTGAAGAGTTTTCTTCTGTGTTTCATTTAGTTTGTGGACTGTTTTTGTCTTTGAAGAATCATTCTTTTGTTTTTTTGTTTTTTTTTTGGTCAGGGCCAGGTTTGAACCCACCACCTACGGTATACAGGACTGGCATCCTTCTCCTTGAGCCACAGGCACCACCCTGCAGAATCATTCTTTATATGCATCAGACCAGTCAGCTGTTCAGTTGTGTCAGCAGGCTGCTTCTGAATCTATGTCCGCCCAAAAGTAGATACCTGGCCCTCCACTGCCTGGATTAGTCAGGATAGACTAGCTTCTACTTCAATAATGAGCAAGCCCAAGTCTCATGGGATTACACAGCCTGTTTCTTATTCACAATATGTTGAATTGTATTCAATGCCAGGTGACAGAGTTGTCTGATGTAGACTCCATTTCAACATGTGCTTCCTTGGTGACAAAGCAGAATAAATGAGAGAGGTAAGTCCTCTCACATTCCATTTGCCAAATCTTACGACTCAAAGGAAATAGAGAAATGTAATCCTTCTATGTGTCTAAAAAGGGGAGAATTAGAATATTTATGAATTATCCAATGTATTGCCACACTAACCAACGTGCAGGTCCTAAGTGACAAATATTCAAGACACTGGTCCACCTCTCCTGTAAGCGGATAACTAAGAAGTCAAAACAATGAAAGAACAAACATATGCAGCTCTAGAAAAAGCCACTATCCCCTAACACCTGCACTTATTTCTACAATAAATAATTCATACACAAATACTCACACAGACTATTCTAATGTTGGGCTTTTCTATCCAATTTGATTTAGAAATTTTTTTTGTTTTTAGCTATTAAGAAATATGATACTCATTACCATGTCTATAAATAGAGCAACTGTCCTTTTGCCACCAGGTCAATTCGCTTATTTAGAGTGGACTCACCCTAGGCCGATATTTCACTGATGAAGCAAGGGACCATCTGCAGTGCCATCCAGAAATACAAACATAACTGCTAATGTTGCTTTCTCTCTACTTTTTGAAATATACCAATGCACATCTCCACACAAGTGTATTGGCATTTTAAAGGTACTTTTTGCAAACAACCTTCTCGAATCCGCCATAGCTTTAAATGGGGTAACTAAGAAGGAACATATTTAAGGTTAGCATAAAATATGATACCCAAGCTAAAAACTAAGGAACACAATAGCAGCTCTCACATGTAGTAACTAGATTCTAATTATCTTCAGGGGGGAAATGATATTATCAAATCAGGAAATTCTATAAGAATCGCATATTTCCTAGACTCTGCCAAGGAAATGTAGATCCTGGAAGATAAAGACTCAAAAACCTGTACATTTTTGTCAAAACTATGGTCTTTGAAAGCAAATGCCTTCCCATTTTGACCTCTGGTCTAGTCTAACCCGGGCTTTTTGGGCAGCTGAATGAGTTCCAAGACATCCTCAGGGGTCAAATCTGGGAAGTCAGTGAATAGATCTTATCAAAAGCTGAAGAGTTTCCAGTCAGCATGTTACACCAGCACAATTGTCACTATAGGGACAAAGTTAGTTTTCACACTGATATATGAAAAACAGGAAATAACTCTTTGATTATTAAACCTTTAGTAATAATTAATGGCACAACACTTTGCAATTACTAGTGGTCTACAAACTAGGGAAAATGAGAACAAAAGAAAGACTCTCAGTTCCCCGAGGAGGGTGAGGTAGAACCTAACTGGTTGTTGGTAAAGATAGGATGCTGATGTTTGTGGAGACTGGGTCCAGCTGCAAAATGGTAAAGGGGCTGGAGGGTAAAGAAGCCTGAAATTGGCCCTACGTGGGCAGTGAACTCAAGACCCGAACACAGATACAAAAAGATGACCGTGAGCAACACGTCTGTGCACTGAAAGTGAAGCTGGACTGGTTCTTACAAAGCCTTAAACACACTGGTTAGGTAGGGGAGAAGCCTAAGTGTTGGCGTCACTGACTATTCTTTCTCATAAAGCTACTTCATGTAGATTTGACCTCATGTCTTCATCAGCAGGTCTACCTGGGAAAGCAGAGCCAACTGTGAGGCTGAAGGGAGTGGGGAGAAGAATGGGGGGAGGCTGAAAGCCAATCGTTTCACCAGCCGGGCCTACACCTAGTCAGGGCCACTCTCCGTGTGGCTTAGCGTTTCAGGGTGGCAGGGCAGCAGGACCAGCATCCAGCAGTTTTCCTTTCTGGTGATTGCCCCAGCAGAAAGTAGAAAGGCATAAACACGGCACCGTGTTTTAATGGATTATCCATTACTTTCTCTCCCTTCTCTCAAACCTTTTAACACAACTGTTTACAAGAAGCAAAACAAACTGATTTTTATGGTTCCATTTTTCTTAACCACTTACCCTTCCTGTGGGTGTGTCATGAACTCTGGAAGGGGGTGAAGGTAGAAAAGAGGCCTGGAAGACCAACCAACTTTCAGAACAGTCCCCCAATTGCAGAGAATTGGCTGTACAGAGCATAGATCCAAATATGTGTGTGTACAAAGCATTGAACAGAAGCAAAAATGATCACACCCATACTCTTTTCAGTATAACTCTAGTTCTAATGAAAGCAGCAGAGAACAGGTAAAGAAGCTTCTCCAATGCATTTTATTTTCCACTTTTGAATGTTAACTTTACAGACCATCTTAAAATCATAATTTAATAAAATATAATGCTTTGCTCTGATTTTTTGTTAACTTTAACATTTAGCCATCATAAATGTTTGAGTAAGTGTTTCTCAGTTAAATTTAATCTGGAGAATGTGTCTTCTTGACAATTTTTTAAGAGAAAAAACGGATAATGTGGTAAAGAAGAATGGCCATTTGGATTAGGGAGGCATGCATTTTTATAAAATATGCCAGCCCTTCTACCATGGCTAAGGTCCTTTCTAATGAAAAGAAAAATACTTGTTAGTGATGACTTTAATCCTTTAATTAAAAATACCATAAAAAGTAGTGGTGGAGAATATCAGAAGAAATGACTTCGGTAGTCTTGGACAGATCTATTCTCTTGTTCTCATTTACCATTTCTCTTCTGCTGCTAACTCTCCTGTCTGCAAGTAAAGATTGATTTTTTTTTTTAAGCAACAGCTTAGTGAACACCTACTATGTATACTAATCTGTGTGAGAGAGCTGAAGTTATAAAAAAAAAAAAAAAGAAAATGCCTGTTGTCATAAAGCTCCCCAGATTGCATTGTAACAGATAAAACAATTGCCCGAACTGTTAATTACCTCAGGTCCTATTTTCTGACTGTCCCCTTGGCATCCCAGAGACCACACACGACCTGACTTCCAATTACTGGGACTGCTGTTGCTAATAGCCTTGATTTTCCTGGGTGTCATCTCCTGTGAGAATTGATGCCACGTAAGGGAAAACAGAAAATCAGAAGGGAACACTCCACTTAATTTAGAGAGATTCTTTAAATGGGCGATGAAGTCGCGGGTTCATTAAGAGGAAGTTTTCAGAAGTATTTGGCAGCGGAGGGGGAAACGGAGGCCACAGGGTGGGGCGTGAATAAAGGAGACTTTTATAGCCCGAGGGTGCGTGATGGGGCAGAGAGAAATAAAAATCAGGAACGGAAACAACTTACAAACTGGCAGCAAAGAAGAAAACAGGAAAGAAAAGGAGAAGCAGATGGAGGAGCTTGAACACCAGAAATAAGAATAATGGGAAGAATAAGGTTCGTAGTTGAAGTCCTAAATGAGGAAAAGGAGAAACAGCAGCAGCCGCTGAGGCTTTCTGGCCGAAGCGCTTCACCGTCAGCACAGACAGCTGCTGTTTCTCAGATACTTGCTGGGTGCAGCCACTGTTCGAAGTTCAGTCCTTACAGGTCATCTTGTTCAACCCTCATGACAACCCTGTGAGGTAACATCACTGTGCTCAACTTACGAAGAAAGTCGCAGATGAGCAAGCGGCGAGTCCACGATTCCGGCCCAAGCAGTGCGGCTGGAGACCCTGTCTTCTGATCCCTGCTACGTTGCTGCCCCAGAGAGGTGGGCTGCTGCCCAGACTGCCAGAGCTCAGCTGAAGCTCGGGCCCCTCTTCTTTCCAGGCACACGGCAAACTACAACTCCCAGCCCCTTGCAATGGGAGGAGGAACCGGCTGATTCGGAACGATGTGCCTGACTTCCCTAAAACCTCTGCCAGGGCACCTTAGCCTAGGAAATCCCTTGGGTGAAGTGTGTGGACAGAGAGTGAGGGACACTCTGTTCCCTCACCAGAACCCAATTGCAGAGGAGACCCAAAGGCCCTAGAATAGGGCAGAACCACTAGACGGAAGCCTATTGCCAAACTCTCGATGGGACTTAAATGTTTTCAAAAAATCACCTGTCTAGTGTTACACCACTGATTTTAGGAGTTATTACAATAGTTATTATTGCGGCAGTAGTTGTTACCCTGATTAACACATAGCTGAGGTAAACAGTGCTTTTAATAAAAGGTGATTTTTATTAGTATGCTTAAGCCAAAAGTTAGGAATAGAGTTAAGATGGGAGATAGTCAGAACACCAGGGCATCATTGTTTTAGTCATTGTAACACCTGGTTCTAAGTGAAAGAAGTCTTTTGCTGATAAGACGTCTTTTTTCTGGAAAAGCTCCTTGTCATCTGTGAGTGGAAACAAGAATCTCAGCAAAACAACAGAGTGGTTATTGGCTTTGCTTATGGAGCTCATTCTTCTTCAGAATACTTAGTGGCAAGTAACCAGGACTGACGAGGAACCTGTATGCTCTTGGAGGCCAAGGAGGCGTAGCCCAGATCTGGGCAAGTGCATTTCTCAGTAGAGTCAACCTGAAACTGTGCTGGGGAATCCCCAAGCCTGAAGCAGAGATCTCTCTCTTTGGGCCTCCTTCTCCTTCAGTCTCCCAGTTGCAGAGAGGTCAGTGGGAAGCTGGGCTTCTGGGTTCTATCCACTCTCGTCACCCAAGGGATTTCCCAGACTAATGTCCCACACTCCTTGCTGTTCTCAGTGTTTGTCTAAACATCCAAGGCCCTGACACATTTCCAGCTCCAGACAATGGTCTCTTTATTTTGATGTTTGAACCACTAAGTCACTACTTCTCGTAGGGTCTGGACTATTGGGGGCACAAGAGGAGAAGCAGTGTGGAATGGGGACTTAAAAGGGTCTCGCCATGGAATGCTGGCCAGGCTGCCCTGGTTTTGTTCCTCTCTTCCCACATCCTGTCAATCACCAGAACACACATAGTAACTGGCTGAGTGATGGGGAAAAAAATGGTGGAGTTAAATGGAGAACTCAGAAGGAAAGGAAAAGAAGAATGGTGTGTGGCCACTGCCTATTTCCCATCCTGCTGCCTAAAACATCCTTCAAAGAACTTTCTGGATTCACCTCTGCCATGGGGTAGGAGAAAAAGCCAGGGATGCAGAGCCAAGGCTATATGGAAAGACTGACATCTTAGAAGCCTGCCAGCCTAAATCCTCAGGCAGGATAGGACACAAATGTTCTCTGAAGGTAAATAGATATGGTCTTGTGTAAAACAAGGGCAATCTTTGAACTTTTTGTCTTTAGCCTCCTAGGCTTGGCTCTTGGTCAAATACTGCAGTTATTTAGGCTGGCAGGTTCCCTGTGTAATGAAAAAAAAAAAAAATCATCCTCCTTGCCCTGCAGAAGCAATGGGCCAACTGTATCCTGAGTGCCTCCCCAGAACCAGAGGATTCTTGACTGTGTTTTAAGATAGCTTAATGAATATCCTGAAGTATGATTTATTTCAATCTCTTCTATGGGTAGCTGTCAATACCATAAAATCACAGAACTTTAGAACTAAAAGAGATTCTATGAAACTTCGTTTTCCTCATTCATAAAATATGTTGGATGAGAACATCTCTAACTATCCTTCCAGATGTAAAAGTCTATGACTATGTATATGTGATATGTGTGTGTGCAGCACATACCTGTAAAAGGCAACCATAAAGTATCAAGTTGGAACTATTTCTTAAACAAACATTCCAAAATGAGTATGTAACCCATTTTTTGAAGTTAGTCTCAGCAGAATGGAACACGAAAGCAATTTTAATCTTGCCCATCACTCCATAGTAAACTCACTCTATAAACCACTTTTCCAGATTGCGGATAAAATCTCAGGCAGGTCCCATAGCTTTTTCCAGGCCCCAGAACAGACTGTCATTTTAGAAGTTGAGGAAAGTTGACTATGAAAATGCCAAATTCACTGTCAACTGAACTTCTAGCCTATGTCTGCTTCAGGCTAGGAAGCCTGCAGTGGGGCCTGGATGCCGTTGGTTTCTTCTCTCTCCCTCTGTTTACCTCCTCTCCAACACCCTTGCAAATGTTTTAGACTTATCAGGGTCAGACCCAGGGAAAGAGGGGCTGAGGGAGAAACGTGCTGTCTTGCAAGGCCTGCAAACATATTGTCATGCTCCAGCCTCAGTGCCCTGCAGGTGCCAGCCACAGCAGTGCCACCTCTTGTCCAGTGGGACTTACGAAAGGTCATCTTGATCTCCTTTGCTGGGAACCATTTATCTCCTCTGGCTGGCAACTTGTGTCTTCCCTCAGACCCTGTGGTTTGCTCCAGGAAGCCCACTTTGGGTGAGATCCATTAGGATGACATTGGTTCCCACGTGGTGCTCAGGAAACATGCTCTCTTGCAGCTCGCTCCTGAGACTCCTCCTTTATACTCCAGCAGGTCTCCCTTGATGGTCTCTTTGAAACCCTTCTCTGTGGCTTGTGATTAGAGGAAAGCACCTTCCCAGTCTCCTCCACAGGGAATGGAGGAAAATGGGCCCAGCTGTCTAAATTTGCCCAAGGACATTGTCTCCACCTTAAGTCTTTTCAACTTCCCCAACCCACAAACAGCTCCTAGGAAGCCTAGAGAGGATAATGTCTTGGTTTGGACCTCCTAGCATGTCCTGCCTGGTTTCTCTGGCACATCTTTGGGATGAGAGGACTTTGACAGCTATTCTTTTGTTCTTGATCAAATTCACAACAGGTGAGTAGCTGATGCTCAAAGAAATTAAAATTTCTAAACGGTCATTTGTCTTTAGTTATAAGTAGGATTTCACCTCAAACAACTATCTCATTCAGGCTATATTTAACAAACATTTGAATAGTTCAGTTTTATTCTCATTCAACCATTTCTAGAGAAAAAAAAATAAGCGTTATGATCTGATTTTGTGTCTACCTGAGTCCACTCAATATGTTTTTTAGTTTAAGAATATAAAGTAACCAAGATCTAATAAAAGAAAAGAAAAATAATATTTCAATTTGGCTCAGGAAATTAATTTTGCTTATTCAACTTTCATGTCATTATTCAGTTCAGATCCTGGTTATAGCATTGACCTTATTGATACCTTTCTCCTTGGTCTGCATGGTAGTTTAAATAAGAAGCATTAAATGGTGCTATTTCCTCTCTGAGAATATAGAAATGGAATAACTTAATCCAGGGAGACTGGCTATTCCCATTAGGTCTTTGTAAATTATTCTATTACGAGTATTGGTAAGGGTCCCCAGATGTCAACTGCAAAAGTCAGTTATATATGATGTTAGCTGTGGGTTTGAAAAAAAAAGTCAGACTTGCAAAATGCAATAATACAGTATTATGTACAGTCTCTGCCAGATATGCCCAAAATATCAAACATGTAAACATCTATTTTCTCCAAAAACCATCAGAAGTTTCATTTAATTTATAAATAATGACTTCACGGTGCCCCATAATGACCTCCTTTTTCCCTGTACATAATAGCCATTGCTTTCCCTCAAGCAAACCAAACATTGCCTTATTATTTTATTATTCATTGAACTATTAGAGATAGAAAAACAGGTGTTCCAGTTGAAAAAGTTTAAAACAATCCTTAAACAAGTTAAGCGATGTAAATTTTGCCGAACATTTCCAAGCATCTAATGAATGGCTAGATGCATATTGTCAACATGTATCAAGAATAACCAGGAAATCTGGAGGAAGTTAAACAACATTCTCCTTAGTAAAGTATCTCCAAAGATTCTTTTGAGAAAAGCAAGCATCCCATGTACTCAAAGCTAATTTGAAACTAGTAGATGAACAACTACAAGCCCACACAAGAGAAAAACACAATCAAACTGAAGAAGGGGGGAGAGGAAAAGGAGGGAGCTCAGCAAGCTCCCACCTAACCGGTACAATGTAGGAGTACACGGCACACCTCCTGGGTGAAGGACACAACTACAACTTGGAAGTTACCTAACAAATGCAAGCAATGTAACCCTATAGTGTGTACCCTTATATTAATCCAAAATAAATAAATAAATATGTATATATTATCAAAGTAAAAAAAAATCTTAAAAAAAAAGAAGAACCAGGAAATCTATTGCACTGAGGTCAGTTTTGCTTAATGTTTAGTCCTTGGGGCTTTTATGCACTAGTCCCTAGATAAATGATCTCAGTTTTAATCACCACTGAAATAAAACAACAAAAAAAAATGAAAGTGACTTTATTTAAATATCATTTCAATAGAAGAAATAAGGAAGTGGTTTGGCTTCTTTCCCTACCCCTGGAAAATAGCATGACCCACAGAAGTTCTCAATGAATATTATTCTTTATGATGAAAGAAGCATGAGGTCATAAATTGTAATGTTCTCAGGACAGGCCATGTCATTGAACCACTTTTGCTCACAGGCAGTGGTTGGGAATCACACACAATCATTTATTCGGTAATTATTTGTGCTCACACTGTGCAAGGTGTTAAAAATGACACAATCAACCAGACAGGGTCCTGCCCCTGAGGGACTTACAGTTATCAAGGAAGAAGGGAGTAGATAGGTGCCAATGATGGAGCATGGCAAGGCGTTCCATGGGCGTGCTCTGTTGGCTCTGGCAGCACCTAAAAACCAGGGAAGGCTTCTCTGAAAGATTCATCTCTGTGACCTCGGATCTAAAAATTGATTAAATTAGCCAGGAAGAGAAGGGAAAAAATTCAAGAGCTACACATATAAAGCCCGGGAGATGGGAAGGGGTGTTCAGAACACTGTAAAGAGTTCAGTAAGGCTGAAAGGGGTGAGGGCAAGGCAAGCAAAGAACACAAAATGCAGATCTCTGAAGGTCACATTAAGAAATTAGACTTTGTCCTCAGGATTACCCTCCATCAAAGGGTTTGGGTAAAGGACAGGTGGTAGGATGATGTGCTCAGGGCTGAATGTTTAGAACACTGGCTGCAGAATGGGAAGGAAGGGGAGAAAAATGGAGTCAAGGAGATGAGTCAGGATTGACTAGGTTAGTGACTCCGGCTGATGCAGGGGCAAAGAGAGTAGAAAGTACATAAATCCCCTGGTATATTCGGGATATATGGGGTTCCAGGACAACCCCCCTACCAAATTACACTCATAGTCAAGTCCTGCGGTCAGCCCTCCCTGTGTGCAGGTTTCACATCCTGCGAATACTGCATTTTGTGGAAGTGGATCCCTGCAATTCAGACCTGTGTTGGTCAAGGGTCAGTTGTAAATGGATTTGGAGATACTCAAGAGGTAAAAGTGATGGTCTTGGTCATGCCTGGACATGAGGACTTATGGCAGAAGGAAGAGTCAAGGATGCCTTCAGGATTCTGACCCGAGCACCCGAGTGACGGATTCTGCCGTCACTGAGAAAGAACATATGGTTGGAGAGCAAGCTTGGAAATGGAAATGAGGACCTCCACGGAGGATGTGCCCATTCTAAAATGCAGGTGAGATTTCCGTGTGGAGGTGACAAGTAGACTATTGAATTTTCTAAGGATTCTACAATGAATGTATTAACAGAAAAGAAAGCGCAAAAGATCCTAAAAAGTTGTGGTGAAAAGATAGATATCAGTGAAACCAAGGAAGGCAATTTCAAGAAAACCCTAGTCACCAGTATTAGGTACTCCCAGTTCAAATCAGAAAATGCTGGAGAAACAGCCTTAAAATTTAGCAACTACATGATTAGTGATCTTGACCAGACCAGTGTCAGAGGAATGTTAGGGTAGAAGCCAGGATTTCTTTTTTTTTTTTTGTTTGTAGAGACAGAGTCTCACTTGATCGCCCTCAGTAGAGGGCTGTGGCGTCACACAGCTCACAGCAACCTCCAACTCCTGGGCTTAGGCGATTCCCTTGCCTCAGCCTCCCGAAGTAGCTGGGACTACAGGTGCCTGCCACAACACCCAGCTATTTTTCTGTTTTGCAGTTCGGCCGAGGCTGGGTTTGAACCCGCCACCTTTGGTATATGGGGCCGGTGCCCTACTCAATGAGCCATAGGCGCCGCCCAGCAGCCAGGAGTTCAAGGAGAATTTGAGAGTGCAGGGTAAGGAAATGGTGACAGTGAGTATAGACACCTGTTTCAATAAACTTACCTATAGTCAAATAGATAAGGAAGTTAGAGGAAAGGCATGCAGACACAAGGAAGGGTTTTATTTTAAGGATTGAAGAAACTCGGAAGCAAAGCAAACTATTATGCTGCAGAAGAGATTTACTGCCCCAGAACTGGCCTTGAAAATGGTAAATCTCTTTATGATGGAAGGAGAGAAGGAAATAAGTACCTCTGAAGGTAAGTTTCTGGCAAGAATTTGGATTCTCTGATGGCTTTTATTTTCTCTTGTAAAGTAGAAGAACAATTCTCCAACAGAAGACTAATTTAAAAGAAATAAAAGGAGGCGAGGCATGGTGACTCACGTCTATAATCCTAGTACTCTGGAAGACTGAGGCAGGTGGATTGCCTGAGCTCAGGAGTTTGAGACCAACCTAAGCAAGAACAAGACCCCCCCCCCTCAAAAAATAGCTGGGCATTGTGGTGGGCAACTGTAGTCCCAGCTACTTAGGAGGCTGAGGCAAGAGGATCTATCACCTGTGTCTAAGAATTTGAGGTTTCTGTGAGCTGTGATACCACAGCACTCTACCAAGGATGACAAAGTTAGACTCTGTTTCAAAAACAAAAGAGAGAGAGAGAGAGAAAAGTATGTGTGCTAACTTTATGATAAAAAATTCTGATTGTGGTTTCATGTATGGGTAGCACAATATTTGTCATTAAATTGTTCTCTTTCCATCTTTCAACAGGCAGATCTTAACTCCCAGCCACCACTGTGGTCCCAGGTGCTGTTTTAGCCAAGGTCCTGTGAACAGCCTGGAGACCCCCCCAGCTATTGATGAATTCTGGGTGCCACCCAGATCATAGGTCCGACTGCTGTGTGCTCAGTGAGCCTCATTCCCCTGAAATGTTGGGGAAGGACAGTGAGAAGAGGGTTTTCTTCCCGCGGACCCCACAGGTTCTTGCTCTGTCTCCCAGGCTAGAATACAGTGGTGTGATCATAAATCACTGTCACCTTGAACACCAGGGCTCAGGTGATTCTCCCATCTCAGCCTCCCAAGTAGCTAGGTCTGTAGGTATACATGACCATGCCTGCTAATTTTTAAAATATTCTGTACAGATGGGGTCCCGCTATGTTGCCATGCTAGCCTTGAATTCCCAATCTCAAGCAATTAAAAGGAGGGTTTTTCGAAGCCAAAGGGATCTAGTGAGTAGGGATCTATTCTTTCTCCCTAGGAAAGAATTATTAAAGAAGTGAGTGCTGACTACAGAGAAGCAGAGGCAAAGAGAAGAGCAAAAAGAACCAGAGGCCTAAGTCTAGAAAGGGCCACTGCAATCTCTTCTTAGAACACCACAATCTGTTTCCTAAAACGTGAACTTAAAGATGCCAACTAGTCTTCTTTTTTCTCTCTCATTTCTTTTTGTTTTATAATTCTCTTTACCAATTCCTATATTCCCTGACTTCAGTAAAGCACGAGTGGTGATTTCCTGTCACTTAGTTGGCTTCCTAATGTACTCCCAGAAAGCTGAAGCTCTTTCAGAGACTCCCTGGCCACTCTTTCCACTGTGGCTTTACACAGGGAGGGGCATTTCCACTCTTCACAGAAGCCCCCAAAGGCTGTAGATGTGTCTATATCAACAGGTGACACAGACCCCACTCTGGAGTAGGGATTAGGACATACCCCTCCAATTTTAAAGCAGTTTTCAAAACTGTAGTTTCTAAGCCAGGCAGGATGGAATATGCCTGTAGTCCCAGCTACTTGGGCGGCTGAGGCAGGAGGATCTCTTGAGGCCAGCAGTTTAATGGGCCTGTAGTGTGCCATGATCAACTTTGCAAATAGCCACTGTACTCCAGCCTGGGCAATATAACAAGACTCCGTTTCTTTAAAACAAACAAACAAAAAACTAGTATAGGTTCTGGCTTTCCTTGTCATTCTCAGCAATCTGCTTTCCAAACCAACCACATAACAAAGTGGTGGCTGAGTTATTTGAGAGGGATCTTGAGGAGGAAACAGAGATTTTCCCACTCCTAGCCCTCTGCCCCCACTCTGGGGATCGGGTTTTTGTGTACCGCAAAGAGAGGGTGCCAAGAGGAGTCAGCTAATCCCTCACCTCCTCCCGAACTCTCTCACACACGTTCACACCCTCCCTAAGCTGTTGCAAAAAACAAAGGTTCAGACCCACTTTAGCAAACCCTCTGGAGGAAAAGATTTCGTAAGCTTCCTCAGTGACCATTTCAAAACCAAATAACCCTCTGATTTTGCCAACCATTGAAATGAAAGTAGGAAAATAAAGTAGACAGGAAGGGGGAGTTTTGTGCAGAAGGGAAAGACAAGGAACAGAGTTATTAAGAGAAGTGCCAGAAAATCAAAAGGGTTAACTGACCCACATGCTGAGAATTAGTTAAAAGTATAAAGTTCTCTCCTCTCCACCCTCCATTGCTTATCAAGCATTTTACTATGTTTGGGAAGAACAAAATGTGACCGACTCCACCCCTAGAAATGTGGCTGTTGGAGAGAGTTTTTACTCGTAAAAATAAATAAACAAACACACATAGAAATCCAATGAGCCAAAGTCAACAGTTGGATATTCATGTGAGCCTAAAGGAAACCATCCGTTACGGTTTCCAGTGACACCCCTGCAGGACTCCACCTCTCTTGTGCCTGGAATTTCATGTTCTCTGACTGACCTTAGCCCAGGGCCTCTGATCTGAGCCCCCATCTGTCTGAACCTCCCCATCCTCCATTCCCCTCTTTTCTAGTCTCCCCTTCCCGGCCTATGAAATAAAAAGTAGATCCTGCTCTTCCTGGCTAATTTGCTGGGGCTCCTCAGCCAACAAAAACCACAATTCTTTCTGTTGACATTGCGGCAGAGACTATGGCCAAAATCCCTCATATTTCTCAGTCATATCAATGAAAAAAAAATTTTTTTTCTTTTTTTTTGGCAGGAGCAGCCACTGTGTGATGTGTCTGCCTGGACATCATCTGTCCAGGGCAAGAGGGTGGGGGCCGTGTTGCTGAACCTTACGTCACTTGGAAAACAGGTTGTTTTTCTGGGATGAATTTAAGAGATTTATTGAGTTCATAAAAGTTAGGAGGAGTTAGGAGGACAGAGTATTAACCTCGTTTTGAAAAATGGTGGCTTCTGGTTGCTGCTACCAATAAGGAAACCCCAAGTTCAAAGTGTTTTGCTCCCCAGCATGTGTTAAGGACACAGGGCTTCATGTGGTTATTGCTCGCAGCTGTAGGGAGAACGTGCAGGCCCTGCTTTACCAGAAGATTCATCAGCTGACTGCAGGGCCGGGAACTGGACATCTACGTGGATGATAGCACACAGGGTAGACAACCTTTAGTCTTGAGTCTTAGTGGGAAGTCTTGAGTATTTCACTGGGAAGCTGGAGGCCTAGAGAAGGATAGAATCGGAGGGTTCTGGAAGTGGCAGAGACTCCTGCGGTGCTGGCTATAATTCTTCCCGAGATGGAGTCTGGTGAAGTTAAACAGCGCCAAGAAAATGGGACTTTCAACTGAATTGGTCTTCTTTCTTCAGCAAGTCGATAACATGAAAAAAGGGGCAGAAAACTTAGAGTTGTAACAACTAGATTTAGTATGGGGTCCCTGAGGGGATTCTGATCTGAGTTGTAAAAAAACTTCTAAGGATAGTTGATAATATTAGAAACCATTATTTATTAGGTAATAATAATTATGAAAAATTATGTGATAACTGCATGACAATGACATAGGATATGGTAACAGTTCTGTAGGGCAGTTCTGTCGGGAAACATCCTTATTGCGGAGATGCGTACCTGAGTATCTAGGGGGGAAATATCATTCCATCAGAAATTCACCTAGAAATATTTACTTAGAAATAGACAAGGTCAGCCATTATTGTAAATCTAGATCAATGCATATTCATGATTCTATTCTCTATACTTTACATGAAAATGTACAATGTTAACAGTTAAAAATAAACAAGTCATGCAAGAATGGAAGGATGAGCGAAGTACAGATCTTATTCTTCAGAAGGTAACAGTTTAATGAGAAAGGCAGACAAGTAGACAGTATCTCAAAACAGAGCAATGTCTCAGGTGCCATAGGCACAAGGGAGGGTGTGGTCCCAGGTGGTACAGGGACCAGGCCCATGAGGACTTCCCGATGAGACCTGACTGGGGCCTGATCAAGGAGAAATCTTACTGAGCTTAGAAGTTCCCAGAGTGGCCTTCCATCTCCAGCCAGCAAGCACACTCAGGAAGTGGGTGTGGAGCTGAAGGAGCAAGTGGAACAGGGGATACAGAAAGGAGTGGTCAGAGGAGGCAGCAACCTAGAGCCTAAAATGCCACTGACGTGGCATAACATCTGAGAAAAGGGGAGAAAGTTTCCTGGGGGTCTCCAGGTAGGGGGTCACTGGCCAAGAAAGCCGCTTCTCAGAAAGCCAAAACTGGATCACAACAAGGCAAAAATGGCCTAACAGAGACACAGACTGCCAGGCAGGTGCAAAGGTCAAGGCCAGGCTGGTACCTCCCCCAACAGACTTCAGCACCCATCCTGGTGTCCAGGCTCCCTGGCCCACTACTCTGCTTCCAGGGAGAGGTTCCAAAGTAAACCTCTGCCCCTGCTTGGGGCTCCAGGGTCCATATATTTTCAAATAACACTTAATTCTTCTTAAATATAATGATTCCACTCCCTGTGGGTACATTGACCCAACAAGATGGGTGACTGGAACCACGTGAGATCTAAGGCTTGAATGTATGCTTGCAGCTTCAGTGGTCCCCACAGCCCCCGTGAGCCAGGACAAAAGGAATGAGTCACACATCTGGAGATCAACTAATGTGCTTGGTTAAAGGAAAAAAGAGACTATAAATTATTCAGAAAGCCTTTTTACAATAGTGCTAGGACTGACGGAATACTTCCACAGAGTGAGAGGTATGGGAGGAAACTTGGAGAAATTCTAATCCAATCTGCCACCCCGCGTGGAATCCCTTTTACTTTCAAGTTTATGCTAAATTGACCCATAAGAGTATGTTACTGTTTCTCTTAAGGAGAGGCCACACCTGTGATTACAGCTAGTTGAAAAATTGAGACATTCTTACTGGAGACTGATAAGTGAGAAAAAAAACAAAACAAAAAGAACTTCAATTTGACACACAGATCTTTTTCCACTATGGAAAGTAGTTCTCAACCTTATTTGTCTGATGGAGTATGACCTAAAGGGATCTGCTGGTTTTCTAGCTAGGGACCAACCTTCAACCTTAGGTACAGGGTAGTCACATCTGAGATTGGAACTAGGATGCAAAGGTAGAGACTTGTGTATGCTCAATTTAAAGATCCCTTTAATTTCTCTAAAAGTTAGATATAAAATCAGATTTTCTTCCAGCATTTGAACCTTATTCATTCCATGTCCATCTTGTATTTAGAAGCTGTGTTGTGTCTTTAAAAAAAAAAAAAGAAGAAGAAGAAGACGAAGAAGAGGTAGACTGACACTCAGAGAGAGGGTACATTGGCACTCTGAGAAGCCTGGGGAAGGCAGGTCCCACCTCGCACCACCAAGGCACCAGCTCTGGGACAGCAACACAGGCAGATTGCTGTGCTATCTAAATTGCCTTTTTTTTCCTTCTCTCACTTTTTACATATATTTGATTTTACAAAAGTTAAATGTGCCTTACATTAACAAATTTATGTTTACTTTTTAAATTAATGTATAGTTTTGACCCAATCTCATGGTTCATGCCTGTAATTCCAGTGCTTTGGGAGGCTGAAGAGGGAGGATCACTAAAGGCCAGAAGTTTGAGACCAGCCTGGACAACATAGCAAGATCCTATTGCTACAAAAAAAAATTTAAATGTTTTGCCACCAGGCGTAGTGGCACATGCCTGTGGTCCCAGATACTTGAGAGGCTGAGGCAGGGAGGTGGCTTGATCCTAGGAGTTCAAGTCTGCAGCACGCTATGGTCTGCCACTAAACTCTAGTCAGGGCCACAGAGGGACACCCTGTCTTTGAGAAAAGAGGAAAAAAAATAATTAATGTTTAGCTTACATTTTCGTCAGATCAGACCTCTTTGAGTCCAGCTGAGTCCAACTCAGCCTATTGTGAGTTGCTAAGAGATCCTGTAGCTGTACACCTCCAAACAATCTATTGGTGAGTATTGCTTCTCTGTACATTGGGTTTGAGCTTATATTTTCTTTCCTTTCCTTCCTTTCTTTCCTCCCTGTATGTAGCTCCCCCTTTCCTACAAGCAGTTTCCTACAAAAACACATTTTTTGATCAGCTTGTTATGTTCTCACTGGCAGCAAAGACGTCAAATCTAAAATGCTTTCCTAGTTTCCCCAGAGGCCGTGAGTCAGGTTAAATAATCAGCCTGAGGATCCCAGGCTCTGCACTCCAGCCTTGGCTCAGAGCCCCTTCTCTCCATCTCCCCCACCCCCACCCCATTGCCCTGCCCTCCCTAACCCCTCCACCTACCCACCCCCAGGCACTCACCCTTACCTGGTTCCCAGGCATGGGGCCCTGGAAAGGGAATCACTACCACATAGCAGCTGCCAGGAGCTCGGTTACTCCAAGGCAACATGGCATATAAGGGAACCAATATTTCACTTTTAAAAAATCTGATCACTTTACATTCTTTGTTAAACAGTCATCACAGGGCTTTGTCTTCCTCCAAATAAATTCAACCTATGACTCTTTTTCCTCTTACTACAGGAAACTTATTGTGTGGCAAATATGCTAACACTGCTTAAATCCCAGAGTAAAATGACAGGAAACAAAGAGGAAACACCAAAACCCTCACGTGTTTGAGGTTTCACTTTAAAATAGGCAGATCCAATTCTAATTTTTCTCCAAGTCATATGCAATATTTTTCTAGAAGCAAATTTTACTTTTTACTTTGAGGGTTGGAAATTGTTTTTCCACCAGGCTTTTCTACTTTTAACTTACCAATTCCAAAGGTTAAGTCAAAATCCTCACAGCGTATAAATGGAAACCTCATTATTGCTTTTTCTCCCAGAAAAAAAAAAGGAATTGGTTTGAATAGATGGTATAGAAAATGCATGCAGTAATAGCAGATTTTCCCAGTTTCCTGCTGTTTGTCTCACAGAGCAAAGCAAATCTCACATTCCTCCTATTTGGCCCCAAAACAGTTCTCTGAAAACTTCTCTTGCATGACAGCCAAAGATACCCATATTGAGATCCCTATGGGGCCAAATCAGCGCATTTGATTACTTTATTTACTTTTCTTTTTTCTTTTTCTTTTCTTTCTTTCTTTTTTTTTTTTTTTTTCTTTTGACACAGAGTCTCACTCTGTCACCCTGGGTAGAGTGCCATGGCATCAAATTAGATCATAGCAACTTCAAACTCCTGGGCTCAAGGATCTTCCTGCCCCAGCCTTCTGAGGCTACCAGTGCCCACCACAACACCCGGCTAACATGATCACTTTAAAAAGAAGAGGACTGGAAGCTATTATTTCTTCCAGATGGATGTGAAGTCATTTTCAAAGAAATAAATGCATTGATTTCTTTGGGGTCTTATCAATAACAGTTCAAAGTTTACATTATCAAAGGAAGCAAGAAGCTCAGTCTTCTAGGAAAAGATGATGAACTTAGTGATGAGAATTGAGAAGATTTTCCATAAATGCATGAATTAATGAGCTTAAGCTTCTAGGGGGTCCCTGCCTTGCCCAGACCCTGGTGAATGCTGCGGGTTAGGTGCTGGTGGGGAAGGGAGGGCAGGTTATAATCAGGAAGCATTTCCATGAAAGCACTTCTGATAAAGTAGTTTTAATCTCAGAAGAAAAAGATGTAGATTTCCGTGTCTCCACTAATCTGCTGTGATTTATTTTCTCTTTCTGCATATTTATTTTCATTTATTTTATTTCTATGTTCATAACTTTATATTCTTTTCCTTATAGAGTGTGTCCAAAATTGTATGAGCTTTAGGACTCACATAAAACCTGGCTCCACCATTGTTTAAGAATGAAAAAATATTTAATTTAAATTTATTGCCTAGTCTCAGTTCCTCATTTCCTTAATTGGTGGCTCCTTTTTTAATTTTAAAAATGAATATTACCTTATAACATTTCCTTCATTCAGCCAAGCTATGGAATGAAAATTTGGAGGGGTGTGTGTGTGTGTGTTGGGGGAAAGGAACAGTGATGTTAGGGCTTTGAAGGGAGAACTTTCTTCTTCTAGCAAATAGACTGTTATTTATCTTCCCCACTGAAACATTGAAATATCCCAAACTTTCAACATGTTTGTGACTCTTCAAAGTCATGAACACACAAAGAAGTTACCACCATTCCCCACGCTACCTTGAGGAGAATTTGCTATGCTATTTGCTATACAATAGAAGGATGCTACTGGAAAGAGCTTATCACTGTTATCCTCTAAGGATATAGTTGAGCACATTACTCAACACTTCACATTATCTTTTCCTGGGGGACTCGCCAAAGAATTTTTCTGGTCTTAGTTCCAGGAATGGTTATGCGTCTTCTGGGACACTGACCTTTTTATCTTATCAACTATGTGAACCGTATAACCAACCAACCACACTTCCCAGTTTGAGTTGGTTGCTAGTAAACTTGAAATGAATCTGCAGCCAGGCTATGCCTATTAATTATGGTGTCCTCTATGGTCACATTGCTGACTCCACTTTATTTTATCCTGCTTCATTTATTTCTAATTATTATTTACACTCTGTTGTTACATTTTATATATGCCTTCCTAAGAGGGACTAGGGATCTATATTAATAAAACATTTTTTCAAAAGCATTGTGGTTATAGTTTTATCATAGGTATATGGATCTGGGGCCAAAAAAAATATGTACTTATCACACCAAGAAAAGGATGATTTAAAAGGAAGGTTATTGTGACATGTGGCCCCCTCCCAATTCCTTGTTTACTCTCATACTTCTGCTCACCAGGAGTGTCCCAGGTGCCTCTCATATCATTCTGGCACTCTGCCACTTAACCCCAGGAGGCACTAATAATGGCAACTGCTTCTAACCCATCTTTTCCATACCCAAGGTTTACCCTACCCCTGGCTGTCCCCACCTCTCTTCCTAACAAGGCCCTGGTTCTATAAGTGCACTTACCAAGATCCAGGTTGACTTAGGGGGATATCAATCCCATGTATTGGGGAGCATACTGAGACAAATGAAGTTTCAGAGAAGGTTCTCAAGTCTGGAAGAGTATGAAAGCACCTGGGTGGTGGTCATGCCTATATTCCCAGCACTTTGGGAGACCAAGGCTGGAGGATCCCTTGAGCCCAGGAGTTCGAGGTCAGCCTGGGAAACAGCAAAACCTAGTCTCTACAAAACATTAAAAAAAAAAAATTACCCTGACATGCTAGCACATGCCTGTAATTCCTGCTACTCATGAGGCTGAGGCAGGAAAATCACGTATGCCCAGGAGTTCTAGGTTACAGTGAGCTATGATCCCTGCACTCCAGCCCAGGTGGCAAAGAGAAACCCTGTCTCTAAAACAAAGAAAGTGAAGGCACTTTGGCCCTAGAAATAGCATCATAGATAATTCAGACAAGAAAGAGATTTGACCGTGGGAGGAGGAGGCCCAACCTCCCTGGACACTTTCAAGCCCTGAGCTATGTCTTTTGGGGCACACGAGACCTTCTGGAAGATGTGCCAGGATGGCCTGAAGCCAGGGAAAGCAGCTGCCCATGGGGTTAGCCCTGGTCAAGCCAGTCTTCCTCTGGAGGGTCTGTTCTTAATACCCCATCTCAAACTTCTCATTACTCAAGATTTCAGACTCAGGTCAGAGTGAGAACAGACTTACCATTACCCCAGAATTGCTAGTTCTGACATGCTTTTACCCCGACCCTATCATGTAAGTGTCTAGCTTCTCACCTGCCCTTTCAGAGTGTCCCTCACCTCTCCAACTTCACTCTCCTGGAAGCTCTCTCATCGATAGCGCTGATCCTTTTTCTCCATTTCAATCAGAAATACCTTTCTCAGACATTTTCTCCTATTCATAAAAAGAGGAGCTGAGTTAGCTGTGAGTAAATTTGAGATTCTGCATGAATCAGATTCATCTACCCACAAACTGAGATGTTTTATTTCCACCCAGAAACTGAGATGACTACTACTGAGTTCTATCACCTGAGAAAGGAAAATCAATATTCAAAAAGACTTTAAGACCCAGATGTAAGGAGATGGTGAATAGGAATATTAGAGATTGACATAATGAATTTTCTAACTAAGATGTAACCTCCATGGGCCTGGGGATTTTTCCATTTTATTAACTGCTATGTCCCCAGACTCTGGCACATAGTAGATGTTCAATAAAGATTTGCTGGCATGTTGATTAATTATTGGTACAAATGCGTCTGTATTCATGATTTATACAGAATGTCTTTGACCTTTCAGGCTGCTATCACAAAATACCATAGACCGAGTAATTTATAAAAAATAGAAATCTATTTTTCATAGTTCCAGAGGCTGAGAAGTCCAAGATCAAAGCCCCAACAGATTCAGTGTGTGGTGAGAGCACATTTCCTGGTTCATTGAAATGGCAACTTCTCACATGTCAGGTAGCGGGTACAGCTAGCTCAAAGCCCCTTTTATAAATGCACAAAGCCCATTCATGAAGACATCACCCTCACGACTTAATCATCTCCTCCTCATATCATCATCTTGGGGGTAAGGATTTCGGTGTATGAATTTTGGAGGAGCACAAACATTCCAACCATAGCATTGAACAAAGTCTCACAAAATATGAGGCTTTCTTTCTCCATCTCTCATGCCCCTAGAAGAGAAACCAAATTGGCTTACAAATTTTTAGAAGAAGAAAGGGAAGAGAAAGGAAGAAGTCCAGTCATTCAGATATCCTCAATAAAGGAAATATGCATATCACTGTTACACACCTGTGCTTAATGAAAACAGTGAACTCCACAATTGAGTTTGCAGACATCAAACTCTGACTGTGTGGTGAACACTGCATGTTGCCTCCCATCATTCATTCTTCCAATTTTTCTTTGCTAACAAAATCTCAGTCTTGCTCAAATATGTATTAGATATCATATGTCTCAGAAACTGTGGGCCCTTTTATCTAGGGATGAATCCTTCTAAGTCTAGGCTGATTGTGGTATTGTGTTTTCTGCTACTTGCAGCAAAGAACATCCATTAGTACAACAACCAAAGGCACAAGAACCAAAAAAAAAGACAGAAAGAAAGAAAACCAAGTTTGTTGCCTGTAGATCAGTGAGAAGGGTGTCCAGCCACATTCGCTAAGGCAGGAGGGTTTGAGCCCAGCCTGAGCCTGCCAAACAATGACAACTGCAACCAAAAAATAGCCAGGCATTGCGGTGGGCACCTGTAGTCCCAGCTACTTGGGAGACTGAGGCAAGAGAATTGCTTAAGCCCAAGAGTTTGAGTTGCTGTGAGCTGTGACACCACGGCACTTTATCTACAGAGGATGACAAAGTGAGACTCTGTCTCAATTAAAAAAAAAAAAAAATTCCCTGAACACTCACCTTGGTGAAAAGAGATAAGAGTATGCAACTTGGGAATAAGTAAGTTTCCCAACAAGGCCAAATAGCACAAACTTAAGTTTCATAAGTATCATTCTTGACAATGTACCATTTTCATTATGATTCATTTGTCTAAAGTTAGACATATTATCCAGTCATTTCCCTTAAGTAATTTTTATACTCAGGACTTTTTTTTTTTTTGGCAACTGATTATACACCAGAACATAGGTCAACAAACTTTTTCTATAAAGGTCCAAATAATAAACATTTCATTCTTTGTAGGCCATATGGTCCCTGTCCCAACTACTTAACTCTGTCGCCATAACACAAAAGCAGTCAGTGATAATACATAAATTAATGAGTCTGGCTATATTCCAATCAAACTTTATTTATGAATACTGAAACTTAAATTTCATATCATCTTCATTTATCACAAAATGCTACTGGTTTTATTATTTCTAACCATCCAAAAATGCAAAAATACATACCAATGAATGAACTGAGGAAATCTGAATGAGATTCAAGGGATCTTATCGCTGTCAAATTCCTGGTCGTCTATTGTATTGTATGATTCTTTAAGATGGTACCACTGGGGAAAACTGAGTAAAAGAGTACAACAGATCTCCCAGTATTACTTCTTTTAGTTTTAGTAAAAAAAACATATAATAGAAAATTTATCTTAACCATTTTTAAATTTACAATTTAGTGGCATTAAGTATGTTCACAGTGTTATGCAACAACTATCACCACCATCTGTCTTCAGAATTTTTTCATCATCCTGAAAGGAAACTCTGGTCTACAGCCATACCACCCCGAACATGCCCGATCTCATCTGAAAGTAAACTCTGTACTGGTGAAATAATAGCTCCCTGTAATTCCCTCCCCACAACCCCTTTTCAGTCTATGTGAACTTGATCATTCTAAGAACTCACATAAGTAGAATCATACAATATTTGTCCTTTATGTCTGTTTTATTTCACTTAGAATATTGTATTCAAGATTCACCTATGCTGTAATTTGCACCAGATTTTCATTCCTTTTTAAGGTAGAATAGTATTTCCTTGTACATACCACATTTTCGATGTACATACCACATTTTCCTTTTCCACTCATTTGTTGGTGGACATTTGAGTTGTTTCCATCTTTAGCCTATTGTGAATAATGCTGTTAAGAACATTGTGTACAGATATCTGTTCAAGTTCCAGCTTTCAATTCTTACTAGATCATATGATAATTCTATGTTTAATTTTTTTTTTCTTTTTGAGACCAAGTATCAATCTGTTGCCCCAGGCTAGAGTGTTGTGGTGTCACAGCTCACAGCAACCTCAAACTCCTGGGCTCAAGAAATCCTCTTGGCTCAGCCTCTTGAGTAGCTGGGACTACAGGCAACTGCCACAATGCCAGGCTAGTTTTTCTATTTTTAATAGAGATGGGATGTCACTCTTGCTCAGGCTGGTCTCAAACTCCTGAGCTCAAGCAATCCACCCACCTTGGCCTTCCAGAGTGCTAGTATTACAGGTGAGAGTCACCATGCCCAGCCTCTATGGTTAATTTTTTTAGGAAATGCCATACTATTTTCCATAGCAGCTGTACCATTTTATTTACACATCCATCAGCAGTGTCCAAGGGTTCCAATTTCTGTACATTCTCACCAACACTTGTTATTTCTAGCTTTTTGGTAATAGTCATTGTTACGTATGTGAAGTGTTACCTCATTGTGGTTTTGATTTGAATTTCCCTGTGATTATTTGTGTTGATCATCTCTTTCATTTGCTTATTGGCCATGTGTCTGCCTTCTTTGAATAGGTATTGAAACATACCTATTCAAACCCTTTGCCTATATAAACATGTGTGTGTGTGTGTGTGTGTGTGTGTGTATTTTTTTTCGAGACAGGGTCTTCCTCTGCACTCCAGATAGAGAGCAGTGGCATCATCATAGCTCCCTGCAATCTCAAACTCCTGGGTTCACACAATTCTCCTGCCTCAGACTCCTGAGTAGCTGGGACTATAGGTGCTTCCCAACATATCTGGCTAATTTTGTTTTTAATTTCATTTATAGACATGGGGTCTTGCTATGCTTCTCAGGCTGGTCTCAGACTCCTAGCCTCAAAAGTAATCCTCCCAGCTTGGCCTCCCAAAGTGCTAGGATTATAATCATGATCCACTGTGCCCAGCCTTTTACCTATATTTTAAGGGGCTTGGGGGTTTTTTGATGTTGAGTTGTGCTCTAATATAGTCTAGATATTAATCCCTTATCAGATATTTTATTTGCAAATATTTTCTTCCATTTTGTGGATTGCCTTTTTACTCTATTGATAGTACTCCTGACATATGTAAGTTTTTAATTTCAGTGAAGTCTATTTTATCTGGTTTTTTCCTATATTATTTCCTATAACTGCAAGTGAATCTACAATTATCACGAATGTTAAAGTTTAATCAAATTATAAAAACCATTGGTTATACACACCCGAGTGCCATTTAGCTCCCCAAACACAGTCTACTGGACCTGCTATAGAATAGAAAATGAATTTTTTTCAACTTGTATCCAAACACTCTACCCAATTTCTCATCTTATTCCTAACCCACTACCTTGGGGACTCCAGAAAACACTCCCACCACATACATTGATATATTTGGGGATATATGCATGCACGTGGTTCCATCTTATTTGTTCTAAAAATCAAAAGGCTACAATTACATACTTGATTTTAAGAAGTCAGCACTGCAGGTTTTTAAATCCCCCTTGAGACTTTTAACTATAATAATGTGTATTTATGCTTTTTGTTACATTGACACTGAGGATTTTAGAATTGACCCCTTTGCAGTTGCCCACCCAACCTCCCTCTCTCCCTCTTGGGAGTCTTCCCCCATGCCCTTCCACATGCCGTCTACAGCCTGTCCTCCCATGGCCTCCTGGGGCAGCCTCTTACAAGGCTCACAAACCCTAATCTCTGGAAAGTCCTGATAGCACTGCATTCCAAGGAGAGTTTTCAATCCCTTTTTAAAATTGAGTGCCAGATCTTGTTTAAGGAAGATTTTCATAATACTCATGTTCTAGTTCTGCAATAGGGAGATGGCTTTGCATGTTTTTTTTGTTTTGTTTTGTAATTTACCTTAATGTTACTAATGTTAATAAATTCTTTTCTATATAAGCATATTTAAAAAGAAGTGATTCATTATTCTCATTTCTATTAGAAATATTATTATATAAAAAGATCAGTGCATAGTAGGGCTGAGTACATTGGATACTTTTTCTTCCATTCTTGAGATACTTTGCTAAGAAGAATATGTTCCAGCTTTCATATGAAGGCTATAACCCAATTACAGCATAAGAATGGGGAAATGGGCAAGGGAGAGGAGGGGAGGGGAGGGGAAAGGAGAGGATGGGTGGAGGGAGGGTAATTGGTGGGGCCACACCTACGGTGCATCTTAGAAGGGTACTGGTGAAACTTACTAAATGCAGAATACAAATGTCTTCATTCAATAACTAAGAAAATGCCATGAGGCTATGTTAAACAGTTTGATGAAAATATTTCAGATTATATATGAAAGCAGCACATTGTACCCCTTGATTGCACTAATGTACTCAGCTATGATTCAATAACAATTTAAAAAAAAAAAGATCAGTGCAAACCTTCTCAGGAGTATGGGGGACTGAAAGAGAACATCTCCAGGGGTACTGCCCTCACTCAGCCCCATCAGGAATTCTCCCAGACAACTCACCTCTCCCACCTCCCTCCAGCCCATTCTTCACACTGCAGCCGGACTGATCTTTTTAAAAGATGTATCTAGTTCTGTCACTCTCTTGCTTGGAACATTTTAACCAGCTCTCATCATTCTCTGGATAGAAACCAAAATCCCTCCCCCAGCCCACAAAGCCCTTTATAGTCTACATCTGCAGCCCCTCTTGCTGCTGCCAACCCCATTCACCCTCCGCGCTCAGACTCAGCATCCTCAGTGTCTCAGACATGCCACAGTCCTTCTGGTGCTTTTCCTCTGCCTGAGTGCTCTGTACCCACCACACACAAGCTCCTTGACCATCTCTCGTGGGTAAATACCTGGGAGTGAGATTGTTCTATGATAAGCATGTGCTTAACTTTATAAGCAACAGCCAAATTATTTTCCAGAGTAGCTGTACCATTTTGCATTCCCATCAGCAATGTAAGGAAGTTTCAGTTGCTTTTCAACCTTGCTAGCACTTGATATTAGTAACTTTGCTTTGTTATATTTTTAACAAACTGAAGCATAGAGTATGTATGATAATATCTGATTATGAGGTTCTGCTAAAGTGCATAGAAGATAAAGTAATTCATTTCAATGAATTTGAATTTATTTCAGTGACAGCGCTCTGATCTAAGTTATCTCTCTCTCTTGCTCCAACCTTCATAATAATAACCTTTAGCCAAGCTGCTATGAAAGCACAGGGGATTTAACACGTTTAACCACAGAGATTGTTTTTCAGAGTGAATTGATAAAAGTACAGCAGCTTCAAAGTCTTACCTTACAATCTCTACCAAGTTCAGTCTTAGCCCTGACCACGACTTCTCCGTTGGAATCAAAGTGACAAGAGTGAAGGTCACATGGGTGGAAATGTCACAAAGGGCCTAGTTACAGAGGGTTCCAAGACTTCCCAGAACGGAAATACTTTTGAAGTTTGGTTAACATATTTTCCAGATCAACTGCTAATTTAACTCTTCAGACTAGCAGTGAATTCTTTTTTTTTTTTAATTTTAAAATAAAGCCTACTTATTGGTAAGCACTTGGAGACACAGGAATCTTTGACAATTCTAGTTTGCAATTCTGAGTGTAAGGCTGCTGGTATTACATCAGTTAAACAGCTGACATTCAAATTGCTAGGAATGTTTTATAGTTTGCTTTTTGTTTCACCAGAATATTCCAGTGAAAACTTTTTTTCACTAATACAGCAATAAAAGTGTGGCTCTGGAGCTCGCCTTTGCTAAGGTAAAACATATTAATGAGTCATCAGAAGCTATAAATAGAATTCAGCAGGAACTTCTGTCCACAATTACACCACTATTCCCACAAAGAGAGTTGTTACTAATGATAGAACATGGGCTGCTAGCCACTGTTACAACCAAAGGAGGGGGAGGACACAGGGAACCACTGCCTTGTGGGAAACACGTCTTGAGGTGCAGAATGTCATTACAATACATGTCTCCGTGATAAGGCTGTAAGCCTAGGAGATAGTTGTATTGTTTTCCTAAAGGATCATCAACATGTACCGGCTAGTTTCTTAAGACGTCTGTCAAATTCTCTCTCCATGATAAATCCCAAAAAATAACTGCCTTCAGTCAGCTATTCACCTTCTTTATCTTTATTTCTTCCCCTCTCCTTCCCACACATACCACACAATATGTCATATGGTACAGTAGTAGGTACACAGGAGGCCGCCATCATTATTTACTGGATGGATGGATGGATGGATGGATAGGTACATGCATGGGCATACTAATGCTATGTTCCAGAAAATACTCCAGAATTTTGATCCTTTATATACATAGGTCAATACAGTCAAGTCAATTTCCTACATAAAAAGCATTTAAGCAATCCCTCCATCAAAAAATATCTCCACTAACAGCCCGCCATGTTTCCTCATACCCCTTCCCTGTTCATTTCTTCCTGTAATAGTGAGGAAAAATATATAATATTGCCTGGATCAGAAAGAAGGCAAACATGTCAAGACATTCCCATTCACCACACGTTGCATACACACTAACTCTAGAGGGAGGACAGAAGAGAGTAAAAGGAAGGTTAAGGAAAGAAAAGTGATCAGAAATGGTCACGGGGTGTCCAGGCCACATGCAGATTATTTGAGGACTGTTTTGCTTATCTGTGGTGTTGTATATCACAAAAAGTATACATGGACCTTTTCTTTTGCTTATCAGCTTTCATTAGTGCTTGTGTATTTAATGTGTGGCCCAAGACAACTATTATTCTTCCAATGTACAACAGAAAAGTAAAAGGGTCAGACAACCCCCTCCATTATATAAAGTCCCACTAGGGTAGTCAGCAAGGGCTCCCCACTCTGAGAGTCTGGAAATTCGCCAGGTTCTAGCAGGGAGGTCCAGAGAGGGAAATAAAGAGGCAGTAAACAAACCATCTTCCCTGAAAATTTACCTTGTCCTCCATCTCCATGGCTAAGCTGTTAAGAAATGTTTCCAGCCTGAGTCAGTTAGAGGAATCAGGGGAAGGTGCAGCTATATG
This sequence comes from Perodicticus potto, assembly GCA_963574655.1. Lineage (NCBI taxonomy): Eukaryota > Metazoa > Chordata > Mammalia > Primates > Lorisidae > Perodicticus > Perodicticus potto. The sequence goes on from CAUYRH010128774.1 coordinate 57,454, forward strand.
TTTCTCCTGTGGCTCACGTTCAGATGCAATCTAGGCAGATGGTGGAACATCAGTAAATGATCTCTTCTTCACAGGTTCTGTAACCTCCCTGAGGTCCCAGCCCTGATTCTCTCCCTCATTTTCCCAACATCATACGCAATGCACTTCCTCCAGGACCCTATCTCCTACTCTATTTTAAGTGCAATCCTGTCTGCCTATCTTGCCTTATTTTAAGTGCAGTCCTGTCGGCCTTTCTGCCCTTTCCTGATTCAAGTTGCAAAACCTAATGGACAAAAAGCAAAGATGGCCAAGAAAATGGAAAAAATGAACACGTAAAATTCTGTAGCATTGTGACTAATCCATCCAAAGAGGCTTCTATTCCAGGGATCAAGAAAAGGGAAAGAAAAGACCCCCCTGGGACACTAAGTCTTCATATCCCCGGACTCAGGCCTATTTAAGATGCACAGGGTTTGGGACATGCCTGTCTGAAGAAGGACTCTGCATACCCTACTTCAGGGATGGCCTAGGAAATCCCAAAGGGACAGAACTTGACCATGAGCACCAATTTCCCACCACCTTCTTCCTCAAAGTGGCTAGGAACACACCAACCCCAGAAGAAGGCGTTGATGAATGAGGATACTCTGATTTGACAGAAGGCTAAAAGTTCAAGAGACACAGAAAAGACAAAAACAGGAAGTGTAAGGACTTAGGGTTACCTAAGGCAGCAGAGCCTGAAGAAAGGCTGGAATGGTGAATGGAAGGGAGGGAGGAAGGGAAGAAGGGAAAGAAGAAAAGAGAGAAGGAGGGAAGGAAAGAAAGAAACTGGATCCAGTTACAGGTTCACCTGCTAACTACCACAACTTGTTAAGATTTCTCATACTTTCTGAGGAAAATTTCATTTGTTACAGATTCACAAGAAGGTTGGACCAAGACTCAGAGGCTGAGACCAATGCAAACATCTTTTAACCCCAAATCCGTCCATATATAACCTCCCAGATCAGAGCTTCCAAGCATCAAAATTACCTCAGAGAATTTTTTTAGTATTTTTTTTAATTGGGGTAAAAATTATATGATATGAAATTAACCATTAACCACTTCAAAGTAAATAATTCAATGGCATTTAGTACATCCACATTACCTCTTTCCAAGACATTTCATCATTCAAAGAACACTCTACCCATTAAGAAATCACACTTGGGGATAATTTTAAAAGTACGTATTGCAAAGCTCTATACCCAAGAGAATGTTATTTCATGGGCATAGGAATATTTTTCAAAACTTCCCAGGTGTCTTATTCCTAGGTATTTACCCAAGATAACTGGCAATAAGGTATAGAAGAATGGTTATAGAGGCTTCATTCAAAATCACCCAAATCTGGGAATAACCCATATATCTCTCTACTGGGTAGTGTATAAACAAACTGATACATACATACAATGAAACAGTACTCAGAAATTAAAATGAACAAACATGCACCAACAAGAACGAATCTCCAGCACATCATGCAAAGGGATAGAATCCATTTTCCTTACTGTTTTTCATTTATACAACATTCTGAAAAATTCAAAACTGTAGTGATAGATAAGAGATTAGTTGAGTTTCCAAAATCGAAGGGTTGGGGGTGATGGAATTGTTCTACCTCTTGATTGCAGTGGTAGGAACAAGCATTTGTCAAAACTCATAGAACTCAACCAAAAAAAGAATGAATTTAATTAGCTCTATATTTCAAAGAAATTTTTAAAACTTTTAGACTTCACCATGTGTTTCTGATGAGCAGGGGAACCAGTGCATGAATAATGCTGGACAACCTGGTTATTCTGTAACCCAGTCAAGTCACACTCTGGATGTGTGGGATCCATTGACTTAACACAACTATTTCTCTAGATATCATCACCACATTTGGATATTTCCCACAGACTGAAAATACAAAAGTAAACTGCCTTGCGTAGTGTGTACTTGAGTGTGTGACTGGTCTCAGGGTAGGGCCACAAAGTGGCTATATTCTAGTGTTTGTCAAACTGAAATCACCACACCAAATGTGGTAACTTTGGAACTTTCTTTTAAAAGAGTTATACCTTATCGCTTCATCAAATTAACCATAATCAGATTAATATGGAAGTCATTTCCATCGATGAGTAGCAGAATGCAATCTATGAACTTATCATCAAACATCATGCTAACCAACTGAAACATCACATTTAATAAAGCATCATGTTTAGCTTCTGAGTCTTAAGATCAACTCTGCTATGGTTTGAATATTTACCCACCTCTAAAACATGTTGAACTTACTGCCTAATGTGGCAATATTGAGTGGTGGGACATTTAAGAGGTGATTTTAATAGGTTAATGTATGAATGAGTTAATGGATCAATGGGCAATCATGAGAATGGGACTGGTGGCTTCATTTTAAGAAAAAGGAGATGAGCTAGAGTCCCCACCAGCAAGAAGGCTCTCACTAGATTCAGCCATTGAAACTTGGACTTCTCAGCTTCCATAAATTCCTTTTCTTTAAAAGGTCTAGGCATTCCATTATAAGCTACAGAAAATAGACTAGGACAAACTCCAAAGCAAATGCTGAAATCTAGCAGTTTTTCTGTGATAAATGTAATGATCCTAAACAACTCCAGTAGAGGTCATTTTGATTGTTTTCTTAAAATTTGATATCTATTTTACAGAAAAGACAAGACATTTACTTGGCCAGGACCCAAAGTGAGTCAATAGCCTGTTTTGGACTCCTCATAGATCCCTTTATTTATGAAAATTTATAACTATGGAAAACACAGGGCAGATGTTTATGTGCATAACCAGCCTCATGAATTATAAGTCTAACCCTGTGCTCAATCTTACTTAAAAAAAAAAAAAAAACCATATCCTGCTGTGGCCGATCATCCACTCAAAACAACCTAGGTAAAATTCAAATAGAAACTCCCACATATGAGAAGAAAAGAAACAAGAGGTAGGCAATGTTTTGATCGGAAGATAAGGATAATTTCAACTGTGGAACAAAGGAAACAAACAAAACACACATGTCCCCATGTAGTGAGGCAGAGCCCCTCGGAGGTGTCTATCCCACTAGTGTACACTTTTTAATTTGCAATTCTTTGTGTTTGTCCTAGTCTCAGACTCTTTCTGTCAATACTGTTGCTTTAACTCCTCAACACTTAGCAAACTAGAGCTACAACCCTTTTTCTGAGACTCTTGCTTCTTTTTTTAGAGCTACTTATGCCAGAGAGGAAATGGGGCTATAAGTGTTTCCTTTCCACTCAAAACTGGCACTTTTTTGTCATGGGGCGGTAGCTGAGGGCTTATAGTTTGCTCCAGACAGCTTGAGATAGCACTGAGTTTTCCTACAAGCCTCTCTTGATGTCCTTGTGTTGTAAATTATTTATAAATTTTATCACAACTCCAAAGCAAGCCGGGCAAATTCTCCCAATGACAGAAGGCCCGGCAGGCTGTACAGACATTGCAGCTCTGTTGCACGTCCCTGTTTATACTGCCCCCCAAACACATCCAACCAGGAAGGGAATATAAAGCTCACCATTTCACAGGTTCCTCCTCCACAGAGGAACACACAAGAAGGGAAAAGAGTAATCTGACCCTGTCTCAAGCTTAGACAAGCAGACAGCAGTCCTCCAGCTTTACCACCTGAGCACCTGTAGGTAGGAAGGGGTAAGTGCAGCCCTGGGGACCTGGAGCCCAGCCAGACCTTCCTGTTACATAACACGTACTCTGCCATCCTTCTCTTGGGTTCCATGTTGTAGATTCAACCAACTATAGATCAAAAGTAAACACTAATGGTTGTGTCTGCTGAACATGTGCAGACTTTTTTCGTGTCATTATTCTCTAAACAATACAGAATAACAACTCTTTGTATAGCATTTACATCATACAGGTATCATATGTAGGCGAGAGATGATTAAAAGTGTGGGGGGGGGGGAAGTTGGACATTGTAGTTCATGCCTGCAATCCCAGCAAGTCAGGATGCTCAGCCCGGAGGACAGCTTGAGCCAGAGATCAAGAAACTGCAGGGAACTATGACCGTGCCCCTGGACTCAAACCCGGGGGCAGAGCAAGACCTTGTCTCTAAAATTAATGAGTAAACTTCAAGAAAGCTGTCTTGTTTATTTATAAATCAGAATTCTTTTACTTGTAAATGACAGACCATATTTTGAACTAGTTTAGAGAGAGAAAGGTGTCTATTGGTTCACAGTTTCACCACAAAAAAAAAAAAAGACTTAATGTAATACACATATCTACCAATCATATTCTGAAGATTCTGAATGCATATTGGAACCACAGGCCACAAAGGAATAATTCCCCAGAAGGAGCAGAATATCATAGACACACAGCCCCTTGGGGAGTTGCTTTGAGCCAAGAAAAGATTATTTTTATCTTGAGGCCCCATGTATTTCCAGGCACAAGTTCTCATAGTCCCATGAATGTATTTACAACAGTTTGAGAAACATAAACATATGTTATATATCACGTAGGCCTCAAAGGGCCTCAAATTGAATGTCCTCTGAAGAATTCTCCAGTAAAAAATTTTGTTCTCTGCTAAGACATTTATATAGACAGTGAGAGTTTTAGAAGCCTGTGGGAGATAAGGCAGTGAGAAAGAGTTAAAAATCCTCTGTAAGCAAAAATTAACAGGAATGTTGGCCTATGGGAAGAAAGAAAAAGAAGGAAGGAGTAACAGTGGAGAATGGAAGAAGAGTTGGCCTGAGACTAGGAATCACATTAAAAATCACTGGTAGTGAGAAGGCCAAGGAATTCCTAAGAACCAGGAGAATGAATGTTAGATTCAAAGCTGTTTGTGTAGCTGCAGAATGAATTCTGTAGCAGAGACAGATCGCCAAGACTGTTTTCTTCCTGCAGTTCCCATATGCATTCAGAATCTTCAGAATATGATTGGTAAGTATGTATATTACATTAAGTCTTTTCTTTTTTGTGGTGAAACTGAAATATTTTCCCCTAAGCTCTCTACTTGTGGAGAGAAGCAGAAACAAGAAGTCGAGAAGAAGAGTGTACTGGTGATTTCAAGCCCTTGAATCTTGTCCTTTCTAGTTATGTGAACCAATAAATAGGAGCAGTGGCTCATGCCTATCATCCCAGCACTCTGAGAGGCCAGAGTGGATTGTTTGAGCTCAGAAGTTCGAGACCAACCGGAGCAAGAGTGAAACCCTGTCTCTAAAAATAGCTGGGCATTGTGGCAGTCACCTGTAGCCTCAGCTACTGGGGAGGCTGAGGCAAGAGGATCTCTTTGAGTCCAAAAGTTTGAGGTTGCTGTGTACTGTGATGTCTACTAAGGGTGACCAAGTGAGACTCTGTCTCAAAAAAATAAAAATAAAATAAATAAATAAAGGCTCGGCGCCTGTGGCTCAACGGGCTGGGGCGCCAGCCACGTACACCTGAGCTGGCGGGTTCGAATCCAGCCTGGGCCCGCCAGACAACAATGATGGCTGCAACCAAAAAATGCCCAGGCATTGTGGCGGGCGCCTGTAGTCCCAGTTACTTGGGAGGCGGAGGCAAGAGACTCGCTTGAGCCCAGGAGTTGGAGGTTGCTGTGAGCTGTGATGCTACGGCACTCTATCCAGGGTGACAGCTTGAGGCTCTGTCTCAAAAAAAAATAAATAAAATAAATAAATAAATAAATAAATAAATAAATAAATAAAATTAGATTATGCTTCCCAGCCTCCTTTGCAGTTAAGTATAGATAGTCACATGACCGCTGGTCAATGGAATGTGGGGGTAGAAGAGATGGGTGCCACCTCTGGGTCTGGACAATGTAATTCCCATCCTTCACGCTGTCTTCCCACTTCTACAGAGGATCAAGTGGAGGACTCCATGACCCTAGAAGATTCTGAAGCCACTGGAGAGGAGCCTCAAGACTGTGAAGGCTAGCTGGGTGTAGTGGCTGACACCTGTAATCCTAGCAATCTGGGAGGCTGCAGTGGATGGATTGTTTCAGCTCAGGAGTTCAAGACAAACGTGAATGAGAGTGAGACCCTGTCTCTACTAAAAAGAAAAAGAAAAATAGCTGGGCATAGTGTCCTGGGCCTGTAGGCCTGCTACTCAGGAGGCTGAGGCAAGAGGATTGCTCAAGCCCAAGAGTTTGAGGTTGTTGTGAGCTATAATACCATGGCACTCTACCCAGAGCAACAGAGAGAGACTCTGTCTCAAAAAAAAAAAAAGACCGTGAAGGACTATATGGATCAGGCCCCTACCAACCCCTACTAGACTGTAATATGAGTAAGAAATAATCCTTTCATTATTATTACAATAGGGCTCATTTGTTACAGTGGTTGAATTACCCTAACTGATACAAATTTCTTCTTCACCTCATTCCCTCTCAAATCTTCAAAAAATTCTATCACATCAAATGTCCTATAAGAGCTCTGACAATCAAAAGAAGGATGAATTGACCTCTTGGCTTCTTGGCCTAATTGCCCTGGTGATGGAAGCCCATTCACTGTCTATGGCAAATGTATTTTGCTCTGTAATGCTATATCTTGCTCTTACTCTGTAAACATACCTTTATCTTCCTCAATAAACTTTGATTCATGCCTGCCTTAAAAAAAAAAAATAGGATTAGTTTCATATATTGGTTAACATGACATGAAACAGATACCCCATTTATATTACAGAAAGGCATGTTCCATGATCTAAAATCCATTTGCAAAACAGGAGTTCAGGGCCAGAGGTTACTATGAGACCAAAGCTCCAATGGAATTTGCAGAGGTATTAGAATGAGCTTTAACGTCTTCAGAGCATGAAATGAGAGAGGTTTCAAGAAAACTTATCTAAATCTGAAGGAGCCAGCAACCCCCAAATGACAAAGGGATTACACTGTTATTTTTATGTGATTCAGGGTGCTATAAGTGAAAACAGTTTTTGACTCATATATCAAGGATGAAGATTTCTAAACTCTTGTTACCTAAAATAATGACTTAAATCACTTAACTACTTAAAGAATTATTTTGTTCTGAAAATTATACTGAGAAATCCTGATGGACAGCTCCCCCGCCAGAATATTACTGGGGTACAAACATTTTGGTTACATGAATTTCCCTTGTATAGTTTGAGTCAAAATTATAAGTGGACCCATCATCCAGACATTAGGTGTGAATTTACCCAACCCCTTCTCCCCCTACCCACCTCCTGGTTTCCGTTGAGTTTTACCTCCCTGTGTGCCCATGAGTGTTAAACAATTAATTCCAATTTAATAGGAAGAACATGAAGTGTTTATTTTTTCCACTCTTGTGATAATTCACTTAGAATTATCTCCAGTTTCACCTAAGTTGTTACAACTTTTTTTTTTTTTTTTTTTTTTTTTTGCAGTTTTTGGCAGGGGCTGGGTTTGAACCCGCCACCTCCAGCATATGAGGCCAGCGCCCTACTCCTTTGAGCCACAGGCGCCACCTAAGTTGTTACAACTTTTTATGGCTGAGTAGTACTCCATGGTGTACCTATACCACATTCTAGTAATCCACTCATATTGATTCAGTATTGGGCAATTGGGTTGATTCCACACCTTTGCAATTGTGAATAGTGCTGCAATAAACATTCAAGTGCAAGTGTATTTTTTTGATAAAATGACTTTTTTCCTTTAGGTAAATCCCCAGTAGTGGGATTGCTGGATCAAATGGTAGGTCTACTTTTAGTTGTTTAAGGTATATCCATATGACTTTCTCATGGACAGCTTAATGGGGTCTGTTTAACTGGCAGTGAAAAGAGTAGCCATGGTCTATGCTTCCCTGATTGCCTCTCTCCTAAATTAGACCTCCCCCCCATCTTTGTTGTTTTCCTTAAGGCATTAATGAAATATTTATTATGACATTTTTTAGGTATAGTTCCCTCACTAAACTCTAAGTTCAGTGAGTACAAGGGCTATGTCTGTTTCATCCTCCACTGTATCCCTGGTACCAAGCAGAGTGCCTCTCCTACCATCCACGGATGTGTGTTGAAATGAAATAAAATCTGTAGGTGAGGGAGCCTATAAACAGTTAGCTATCTGCTGGCCTCAGAGATTTCACCTCCTGATATAATTTAGACCAACCAAATTATTTTTAAACAGTATGATTACTTGAAAATAATTATTACCTTTCTTATTCAAAGAACATATGGCATTTATCACACATGCATACAAGTACTCACTTATGAATTTTACAACAGCAACAGCTATGTTCAGTTAGATAACATCTGCTTCTTCCTAGAAAACACACAAATCCTTTTTCCATGTGTCACAGCGTAGATTAAGTTTGAAACTAAAAATGCCTTTCTCCCTCTAGTCCAGGCAGCGGCAATGTTAAGTAAATAGGCTTCCTGGCTGAACCTCAGGTGACCTGCCTACTGGAACCTTCCTTATCAGAGTTCCAGGAATGATCACTTCTTGTTTTTTGAGAACAAGATTTATAAAAATCATAGTGGTATCCTTTCTCTGATTGCTTTGTACGAGTCCAGCAGTTCTTCTTCAAATAGAGCCCCTTACTTATTTCCTCACCATGCCCCACCCTCCCCCAACTAATAGAATTCAGAAGTCCAAACTTCCACTTTAATATTTTCTTGGTAGTTTTTAATAGTATTGTGCAAATTGAGGGTGGATATATACTTGCCTTCTTTTTCTGTTTGCTTATAAGCTTTTGGGGCATATTCAGCAAATACCTGCTCATCTTCCTTTTTCTTTCATTGTGAAAATTTTATTGGGATTATTGTTGTTTCTTAGAATGGTAGAGAGAATAAAGAATAAATTCTATATCAAGCTCTCTATTTTATAGCGGAGGCAACTAAAACCTAAAGTTAAGAAGTTTACCTGCCTGAAGTCAGACAGCTAATTAGCAACAGATTACCTTTCTTCTGATTTTACTTCAATATTATAATATGTTGACTTTTCCTTAACACAACAGCTTAATTTATATAGCAAATGATTACTTTGAGTTGATCATGAAATTGCAAAGTAATTTACAACATATCCTTATAAGCAGATATACATCACTCTGAGAGAAGAACTTGCAGTGATGGCAAATTACCCTAAATTTTCTTTTTTTTCTTTTTCTTTTCTTTCTTTCTTTTTTTTTTTTTTTAGACAGAGTTTCACTCTGTCACTCTAGGTAGAATGCTATGGCATCATAGCCCATAGCAACCTCAAACTATTGGGCTCAGGTGATCCTCCTGCCTCAGCCTCCCAAGTAGCTGGCACTCCAGGTGCCCACTTCAACACCCACTGGTTTTTCAATTTTTAGTAGAGATGGAATCTCAGTCTTGCTCAGCCTGGCCTAGAACTCCTGAACTCATCGATCCACCCTCCTCAGCCCCCCAGAGTACTAGGATTACAAGCATGAGCCACCACACCCATCTAAATTTTCTTTAATTTCTCAAATACATCACATGGTTTTGTAAAGTGTCCAGACGATTACACATAATTTTACCTCTACCTAGAATCTCCTTTCCTCCCTGGTGAACCCTTTTTATCCATCAACATCCAGTACAAAGGCTGCCTTGTCTTTGTAGCCCTCCTTGCCTCCTCACTCAAATACCTTCTTCTCTGTATCTCCATGGCCCATGTTGTCCTGCATTGATACTTCATGGAAGCTGAACGCCTTGAGGCCAGGACCTTGATTTTGCTGAGCCTCCTCAGAAACTAGTTTTGGTTTTTGTACTTAATGAGTACCTAATTAATATAACTAAAGGAGTACATGAATGAATTAATAAGTAAACTGAATTAAACATCCTCTGCCAAAATTTTGGGGGAACTACAGCAAAGGATGAGAAAAATTAAAGATGCTTTACATATATTCTGTCAGGGTGGTAGTTGTAGCTGATAAGTGACATAAATACCCAAAGCATCCTGCTCAGCGCTGATATAGACACTAAGTAAGTGTCCTTTTTCTTTTCTTTCTCCACATCCAGCCTCCATTACATAAACACAGTTATTATGGTGGAATTAAGGTCAGAAGATCAATGTTTGAAGTTTTGTCAAATATTATAAAGAGAGAAAATGAGTGCCTTTGTCCTTTGGGTGATTGACTGCACTGTCCCATGGAGATGGCTGAGCGGGTTGACATCCAACCAAGTTGAACGAATATCTCAGTTCCCAACAGGAGGAAGATGCAGACCTGTGTGACTGGAGTGGCTGGGTCTAATTCTGAAGTAACCCTTGACTGATAAAGTATTTGGCATATAGTTAGCCCTCAATAAATATCAGTTTATTATTAATTCCTTTCAATGAGGAGTGACCTTCCAAAGCCTTCCTGTGAGAAAGCGTATAAAGCTACTCCTAAACTCAGAGAAAATAAAAATGCCATGGTCAATTAGCCGTGTCCGCCTTGGGTACAAGATAGGGAAATGGAACTTCTTGTCCTGGACCTAGTATCTATTACTTTAAAATTAAGTAGGCTTGGAATAACTTACTGAGTTAGTAGAGCTCACAGAGAGACTGTATAGAAATGAAGATTTGATGCATTTTAATATTGGTAGAATGCACAAATGCCATTCACTGTCAGTAGTTCACTGTGCAAAACAGTAGCCACCAGCTATGTGACAATTGAAATTCAAATTAATTAAAATTAAATGAAATTTAAATGACAGTTCCTCACATTCCAAATGCTTTTATTTTTGAAACAGAGTCTCACTCTATTGCCCTGGGTAGAGTGCTGTATCATCATAGCTCATGGCAACCTCAAATTCCTAGGCTCAAGTGATCCTCTTGCTTGAGCTTCCCAAGTAGCTGGGATTACAGACACCTGCCATGACACCCATTTAATTTTTCTATTTGTAGTAGAGAAGGTGTCTTGCTCTTGCCCAGGCTGGTCTTGAACTCCTCAGCTCAAGTGATCCACCTGCCTCGGCCTTCCAGAGTGCTAGGATTACAGGTGTGAGCCGCCACACCCAGCACATTCCAAGTACTTAAAGGCCACATGTGCATGTCAGCTACCATACTGAGCTGTACAGACAGAGCTTTTCCATCATCACAGAACATTCTATTAGACCGAGGTTCTCTCTAGGATGTCTTAGAAAACTGTGTTAATATTTTTTTTTAAAGCATATAACTTACATGTAGTCTATAGAACCAATATTTTATATTACAAATCTGTTCTGTTAGTGTGTACACTTTTCTACTCCTTAAGAATAAGGTGTCAAACTGTCCCTGTGCTGGTCAGTAATACTCAAAGCAGATTCAGTGGTTAACCTGACACAGTTGGTTTCACTAAGCCACTATCAGGTAGTCATACTGTACAAAAACCGGGTAGTCTCTCATTTCCTCAAAGTGAACTCACTGGAACTGTTAACCACGCTTTCCCTCTATAATGTGTATGTAAATGAGTGAGGCCAGTAAGCCCGTAGGCCTACTCATTGAACACTTTCTATGTGCCTACTATATGAAAATTTTGAAAAATAAATTGTTACATGTCTTGGCATGAATAGACTTTCATCCAGATTTCATATAAAAAAAAATCATGTTCAGTCTGTTCAACTTATTAAGATTTAGACAAAGAAGTTGGAGTTGGAGAGGAAGAAGAGTAGGGGAAAGAGAAGAGGAAAAAGAAAAGAAGTTATTGAGCACTAATTATGTTTCAGGCACCATGCTAAGTACTTCACAAATACCCACTTAACCTTCACAACAACACTGTGAGTTATTGCCCTTCTTTTATAAATAGGAGCCAACCTTCTTTACAAGCTCACAGGGCTAGTCAGGCCTGAGCTAGCACTTGAGTCCAAATCTGTTTAACTCCAGAGCCTAGCCCCAGAGCAAATGCTACATGTTGCCTTTCCTGCACTTTAGACCAGTGACTTTCAACCCGTGTGCCTCGGCATACTAGTGATCTGTGAGACGATCTCGGGGGTGCTGCAAAAACTTTTAAAGATCATTAATTAAATTATTTTCAAAAGAAGTTCAAAGCACAGGAAGTACATTCCTTTTTTCACTCTCTTTTTTGATCAACATAAGTGTGCCATGGAAGTTTAACTATAGGCTCAAGTGTGTTGTGGGATAAAAAAAAAAAGGTTGAAAAACACTGCTTTACAGCTGAGCCTTGTGGCAGACGCCTGTATTCCCGGCCACTCAGGAGGCTGAGGCAAGAGAATCGCCTAAGCCCAAGAGCTGGAGGTTGCTGTGAGCTGTGATGCTATAGCACTCTACCGAGGGTGACAAAGTGAGACTCTGTCTCTAAAAAAAAGAAAGAAAAGAAAACACTGCTTTAGACAATTTGCAGAATCCTGGTCAAAACCACAAGGGCTTCCAACTAATTCTCAGTTGATTAGAAAAGTAAGCTAGTCATTCCTCCCAGGCAGTTCAATTCTTAGGGCTGCTTCATGTTACAGACTCCCTCAATCTTTGGATACTCTGCCATATATACTGTTTACTCAGGTTGCCAGATGTAGAAAGAAAAAAGAAAAAGATCCTCAGTTATATTTGAATTTCAGGTAAATAGCTAATAATTTGAGAGGATAAGCATGTCTTAGGTGATATTTGCATTTTATCTGGAAGCCCTAATTGAAGATACCACTAGTTTTCATAACAAAGGGACCAGTTGTCGTATCACTTAAGTAAAAAACTTGAATAGGAGTGTGGTAAGTTAAAGATAGCCACAAATCCTTCGCAATCCTTTGCGTTAGAAATTCAGTTTATTCCTCCACTTTTAAATCCAGGTTGGCCTTAGTGACTCCTTGACAAACAGAATGTGACAAAGGGACATTCTGGGACTTCCAGGCTCATCACAACAAACCTAGCAGCTGCCACCTGGGCCTGTTTGAATAATCTTTTTTTATTACGTATTTATTTCATTTTAGAGACAGGATCTTATTCTGTCACCCAGGCTGGAGTGCAGTGGTGCCATTATAGCTCACTTGATCCTAAACTCCTGACCTCAAGCCATCCTCCTGCCTCTACTTCCCAAAGTGCTGGGATTACAGATGGGAGCCACCACAACCGGCCCTGAATGTTCTATTATCTCTAGTTGCTCTGAGCTGCTGTGTAAGGGTAAATCTAACTACCCTGAGACCACCACACTAAAGAGGTACCCTGGTTGACAGGACCAGCGGAGCCAGGCTTCTAACCCAACCTGTCAAAATACCAGATATGCCGGTGCAGCCACCATGGTGCCTCCAGACCAGCCTATCCAACAGTTGCATCACCACCAAGATATTTCTTCTCCATGTAAAGTAAAGCGAGTCACGCAGTGGCTCAAGCCCTACCCAAATCCCTAACACACAAAATCATGATATATAATAAAATATGGGGAGGGTTGTTTTTGTTTTGTTTTGTTTTTTGAGACAGGCTCACTCTGTTGCCCAGGCTAGAGTGTTGGGGCATCAGCCTAGCTCACAGCAACTTCAAAGTCAGAGGTTCAAGCAATCCTCCCTCCTCAGCCTATGGAGTAGTAGGGACTACAGATGCCTGCCACATCTGACTATTTTCTTTTTTTTTTTTTTTTTTTTAAGACAGCCTCAAGCTGTCACCCTGGATAGAGTGCCGTGACATCACAGCTCACAGCAACCTCCAATTCCTGGGCTCAAGTGAGTCTCTTGCCTCCGCCTCCCAAGTAACTGGGACTGCAGGCACCCGCCACAACGCCCAGCCATTTTTT
>CAUYRH010128779.1:0-11064 GCA_963574655.1 Perodicticus potto
ACCCAAATGAAAGCCATCACTCTGGTGAGAAAGGGACCTCCTGTGTGGACCTCTTTCTGATGATATCTGGGCAAAATTGTTCAAGGGGGGAGCAATGAGGGGTCTTATTCTAACTCCCACCACTGCCTCCATCACCAGCTCAAAACTGCTGAAACATTCTACCAGGAACCAAAATATGCATTCAGAGTTTTTCCTTATATACTGATCTTTTAGATCTGCGTGGAACATTCCTTCTCCTGCCATTCACTCTTCTCTCTCTCTCCTTCCTATAGGTTTGCTCTCTCCCCTCCCTCCCTTCTTTCCCCTCCCCCCATCTTTTCTGCTCTCCATCTCTGGCGGGGATTCTCTTGGTTTCTCTCTGTGTCTTGACCTCCCCTGTCCTACCCTCTCCTCGCTCTTTGCCTGCCTCCTACCAGCCCTGTCTTTAGTCTCCCACATCAAGAAGAGCGCAGATCTCCCTCCCCTCCAAGTCCACTTCACAGTCAACCCCCATCTGTGAGAATGGGGCGGGACTTTGGTTTCCTTGCGTCTGGAACTTACTGATTGAATAAGCGGAACTCTGTGGGTTTATTTCCCCCTCCCAACATGGCCTCTAATTATGCAACCTTAACTCCAGCACCATCTTAGACAGATTTCTTTCTGATTTGCATGGATTATAAGAAGACTCTTATTAACATTACCGTGACATATAACATCAAACTTACATTCTGTCTGGCTTCTCTTTTCTCTGCTTCTCCCTCAGCCTTAGCTCTGGGACCTTCTAGAGGTCCCCCTGTCCCTCCCAGCTCTGCCTCCTCAGCCCTTCTGTTCTTCCCTCTTTCCAGGTCAGACAGGAGGTGGGGTAACTGGAGAAAGAGACCAAAGCTCTGGGGTCCCACGGTCCCACAGTTGTCTCTAGGCTGGTCCTGAACCACCTAATGTACTCCTTTATGCACTCCCCTGACATAGCTGCACACTCTCTGGTGGCTTATTTGACCAGACCTCAGCTCCTTCTCTCAGCAGTAGCCCTCCTATTTTCTGTCACGCTCCCTTGCCACTAAAGGCAGGCCTGTGGGCAGATCCTATTAAGGCAGCCTGCCTAGTTATTTTCTTCAGGACCCATTCTGTGCACAGGGACCCCATAAGGCCACTATTGCTTGCCCTGGTCTCCTAGGTGGTTGTAGCCAACTTTATAAATTTAGAATTCTCTAGAAAGGAAATAGACACCTGTGTCCATGTTTATACATGGCCCCAAACTCCAGGTAACATCTGGTCAATTCTCTCAAAAATCTGTTCAAGAATTCTCTTCACTTTGCCTTACACTTGAGGAGAGTTACAAATTTCTGTAGTTCAGCAAACATTCATCTCAATTTCTTGAGGTAAGAACAATATTTATGAGTAGTTGTTTTAGAGACCTCCTTCTCTTTGCTCAGCATGGGGAAGGGTCTTTCCCCTGTGCCCTTCCCATGGGAGAAAAGGGCACTGCACTGGCTGGTGGGCCAGTAACTGGGGCAAAAGTGTCTATGACATGTCCATTGTGAGGCTGTAATTGCACCGGAAAATAAGAGCCCACAGATTGCAGTAACCTTGATTAGGAGAGAAAATACTCACGTATATGTAACAAGGGTTGGCAGAGCAACGTGACAAAGCACTGCTACTTCAGGGATAAAACAAGGTAAAAGGTGAGCTTTTCCATTCACACGATTTATGAATTTTAATAGCTCTAGGTCCTTGGGCAAGCTGCAGATTTATGTGCAAACTAGGGTAAAACAAGGTAGGAACAATAGGAGCTTATAGGTAAAAGAGTAATTAGCCCTTTCCCTTCCTTTTGCCTGAGAATTTAATCTTCGGTTAAACTTTCCAGCTATGATTCTCTGATAATTTAATATGAGTAAAATGTCTACAACATTATTAGAAACTTTGCTTGTGGTTAAAAATTTCCCTTGATGGGCAAATTATGTCTATACTTAGAGAACTATCGATACATGATGGGAAGCTGTGTTTTGGAATTCCCTGAGCAGAGTGACTCTTGCAACTGTCATGTTTCTTTCAGAGAATTCAGAGGCTAAGAGAGCCCCAAAGTTGTTACAGGAGACACTGGCTCCTCTGGGTCAGGGAGGCTTCTGTACCTGCCCAAAGTGCCATCTCCTTGCCCTGAGATGACTCCCGCTAGGAGGAAGGCCTGACATGTCCCTCTGACAAGCTGTTTCCCATCCTGAGTAGACTAGCACCCTAGTGAGCCCCAAGCAGTGCTGTGAGCCAGAGAGGCAACTTGAACCTAACAAGACTCCTGGCAGGTACCTAATCCTAACTCAAACTCTTTTGCCAGGAGGAGCAAATAAGATAAGGTAGGTAAACCACTTGACACAGAGCCAAACACATCTTAAGCACTCAATAAACAGTAGGTGTCATCATTATTAACTAGCTGGGTGGCTTTATCTAAGTTTTTTTTTTTTTTTTTAATATATTTTATTAAATCATAGCTGTGTAAATTTCTTTTCTTTTTTTGAGACATAGTCTCACTCTGTTGCCCAGGCTCAAGTTCTGTGGCATCATTGTTCACAGCAACCTCAAACTCCTGGGCTCAAGCAATCCTCCAAGCTCAACTTCCTAAGTAGCTGGGATTACAGGCAAACACCACAATGCCTGGCTAATTTTTCTATTTTTAGTAGAGGTGGGGCCTCACTCTTGCTCAGGCTGGTCTCTAACTCTTGAGCTAAGTCGATCCATCTGCCTCGGTCTCCAGGAGTGCTGGGATTACAGGCATGAGCCACCGCCCCCAGCCTTGTCTAAGTTTCTTAACAACTATAGGGCACAGTTACTTCATTTATAAGGAGGCTGCTTTAGAAAATACTAGGCTGATGTTCACGAACTGATTAAGTACACTGGCACTATTTTACATTCTTTTTGTATATTGACTTGTTTAATTCTTCAAATAACACCACATGATATAAACCATTGTTTTTCCAGATGCAGAGAAACTAAGCAGTTATCTAAAATCACATGGCTAGCAGCTGGAAAACAGTGAAAAGTAGGCAGTGTAGATCCAGACCCTTTATTCTTTCCCACTGCTGTTGCCTCGCAGAAAGCTAATTCCCTTCTAAGTCCCATCTTGGCTCTCATATTTTATACTCTTTGTAGACTTCCTTTCTCCAACTTTCTCTAACTCCATGGGCTTAGCAGGAGAATCCTGGTTCTCTAGAAACTCCTAGATTCCCATCCAAGATCTACTTCCAGAAAGATTCCTCACTTACAATATTCCGATTCATTTATACAGGTCAAATGTTCCTCCTTTACAGTAAAAGAGAAAAAGAATTGACCTTAGAAGCCAGAATTAATCCTGCCTTTCAAGTTAAGTGACTCCCCTCTCTCTGCCACAGAGCAGCTTCTTGATTCTGCCACTAACGCATCCCAGTCATTCCTTTTACCATGGTGTGGGCCAGCAGAAATGGCACCATGGCTTCCATGCCTTCCCCTTTCATGTGTCTGAAAATTCTTTATACCTCTGTCCCCATTCATTCCTCTACCCAGAACCCTACACAGGTTGAAGGATACAGGGAAAAAGAGAGGGGAGTTTACCACATTCTTTCCTTGCCTGATTTAAAGATTATGCTATCCTTTCTAAGCACAAGTATGATATCCTCTATAAACTATCAGCTGTTTCTTTATTAGTAAAAATAATTTTACACTATTCATTCTGTTATTTCCCTGGTGGTCATGACCACACTCTGCCCAGCTAAGGGCAATTTCTGCCAGTGGAGCAGAGCCAAGTTACTTGCCCTATCTTGAGATGGAACCCACACTCCTGGCTACACATCTCTGATCTCCATAAACTTTGTCTTCAAGAGGGCCACAACTGAGTGATTCAGGCAAGAGTTAAGTGATGAGATATGTTTCTAAATCCATCTCATCATCCAAGCATGTTCTTTCAGAGTCCAATATGAGAATATCCTGAAGTCCTAGAGAAATCAAAATGTTTTAAAAACTATAATTAATACATTTTATTTGATAGTGGCCTTAGCTTTTATTTCATAAATACAATAGATTGTGGGAGTATTTTATCCCATTATAAGGAATACATCCTTATCATTAAAAATATTCTATTGCCATGATCAGTTCCTAATAGGACCAAGTACAAAGAGCCAACATGCCAGGGGATCAGAACTGAGGATCATTCTTGTGGGCAAAACAGGAACTGGCAAAAGTGCTATAGGAAACAGCATCCTTGGGAAGCAAGTATTTGAGTCCAAGCTGGGTGCCTAGACCTTGATCAAGACTTGCAGCACAGGTTAGGGAATCTGGGGAGAGGGAGAGATGGTCCCAGGTGTGTTTTCTGAGAAGGACCAGTGTGAAGACCTGTACCAAGAGGTGCAGAGGTGCTACTCACTCTCTGCACCAGGACCCCACGTCCTGCTGCTGGTGACCTAGCTGGGCCAGTACACCACCCAGGACCAGTAGGCTGTCCAGAGGGTGCAGGAGATCTTTGGAGAGGATGCCATGAGACACACAATCGTCCTCTTTACCCACAAGGAAGACCTTGGTGGTGGCTCCTTGGTAGGCTACATCCGCGACTTGGACAACAAAGCCCTCAGAAAGCTGGTGGCAGCATGTGTGGGGCATTTCTGTGCTTTTAATAATCAAGCTGAGGGAAATGATCGCAATGACCAAGTGAAGGAGCTGATGGACATAATTGAAGGCTTGATGAGAGAGAGGAGGGACGGCCACTTCACCAATGGACTGTACAGCCTCGTGCAAGGGCCAAACTGTGGATCTGTCAGGTCGGAGGAAAGATTAACAGATTTCAGAGGGAATCTGGTAAAGTCCATGGAAATTCAGAGACATTGCACAACCACAGCCAAAGAAAATTGCCTACAAAGAGCCCTAATCAAAATACAACTGTGTGTTTTATTTTGTATTCACCTGTGTGTCAAATTGCTGGTTCTGTTGTTCTGTGTGTTGCGCAGCGTGTGCAAGTTGTTTTACTCCTTACTCTCTGGCATGTGCCATTTATTGTGTAGCTTTTTGTGCATTATACTCAAAGAGGTCATAATGATTTTGAGAAAAACTGTTGTTCCACAATGCAAGCCTTCTGGGTTGTAGTTACAGTCAGTGATTATTAATATTTACTCACTGTCCTTTGGTGGGTGGATCACGGTGCCTTCCCTGTAGAATGTGGTGCCTCATGTCATAGCTGAGATTCTGTGAAGTGTTTAAATCTTAACATATTACACCATTTATTAAGGAACAAAATTATTTTATTTATTTTTTTGTTGCAGTTTGGCCAGGGCAGGGTTTGAACCCTCCACCCTTGGTATATGGGGCCAGTGCCTTACTCACTGAGCCACAGGAGCCACCCCCAAATTATTTTAAAAAGTAGTATTTGATTCAAATTACAGTGCTAAAACCTTTTGACAATGGTAACTATAAAATTCCTCTCCAAATCTCTAACCATTTTTATGTTCCTGAAAACACCTTTTCTTCTTTATAATACTAGTAACATGTATTAATATGAATATAATAAAAAAGCAATAAGATAATAATAAGTAAAGTGTAAAGTTCCTAGGATTACTTTTCTTTAACACTCTTCTAGGTTTTGCACTTAGAAGATGGTAAGTAGACTGATGGTTCATTTACTATGTAACAGAACAAATTTGTGCCCAACAAGAACGCACAGACACATACATCAGTAGTCTGTTTTATGTACATCAATTTGATTAACATTGAAAGGGGCTTAGCCATATTTTAGCCCTGGAACCCTTCAAATTTAGCATCGAAACATACATACATAAAGGTTTAGACGTTAGGCAAGATGGTGAACTGGATATTCTAAAACCTTATCTTCTAAATGAAAGTAGAGGCTAATTGTGTTAATATTATAAGAAAGTGAATTTTTATGATTGACAAGCTTACCAGAAAATAAGGAAAATTCCAAGGGTGAAGCAAATAACATATATAAAAGAAAGAGGAGGTAAAACTGGAGTTGAGGGCCAGGAGTAATAAGAAAACACAAAAGGCAGAGGTGATCGGTAGACAAACGCCACACTCAGTTCTGAGAATGGGTTGTCAGTGAACACAGGGAGCTGATTCTGAGGCTTCTGTGTTAAGTTAGGGCATTTGCAGGAGGCTAAAGACATCTCAGATCAGCTGAGCTCTCGACTTCCAGTAGAAGCAAACATGAATCTGATCTAGAAGAAAACATTTCCAATTTACTTGAATATTCAGATGGAATAACTTCAATAAACTGAGCTCATGTCATGAGTCTATGAATCAGAGCAAACATTAAAAAAACAAAACAGAATTAGACTCAAAAGACTTCAATATCAAAATACCAATTACACTATATTGAACACCTATGAAATATTCTTTGAAAGATGACACACACCCTCCAAAATGAAAAGGAACAAGAAACTGCCAAGAATAATGAAATAAATCTGAAAGAAAATGGTGAAATTTTTATAAATAAAATTATAATTGATAAATTGTTTTTTTAAAATCAATGACTATTACTCTTTCCTAATGGTAGAGAAGTAAATAGATTATACAAACTTTCCTATGGATAACTGTTATAAAAATTTGAAAAAAAATTTAAAACCATGTAAAGATACTGGAAATCATCTAAAAGTGGACAGATGAAGAAAGAGAATCTGTCTCAAAAGACTGCATGCATTTGTATTAAAATTTGAAACAAATGCACTATATCATTGCTTCTATTTAGCATTGTACCAGAGATCCATCCTGTTCAGTTCAAAATGGCATAAGAAGAACAAGATTTACCCTCTCCCTGCCTCATGTGAAATAACATCAAATTGACCTGGCATGGTGGCTCATGCCTGTAATCCTAGCACTCTGGGAGGACAAGATGGGTGGCTTGCTTGAGCTCAGGAGACTAGCTTGAGCAAGAGAGAAACCCCATCTCTATTAAAAAAAAAAAAAAAAAACTAGCCAGGCATTGTGGTATGTACCTGTAGTCCCAACTTCTTGGGAGGTTGAGGCAAGAGGATTGCTTGAACTGAAGAGTTTGAGGTTACTATGAGCTATGATGACACGGCACTCTACCATGGATGACAAACTAAAAATCTATCTCCAAAAAAAAATGAAAAAGAAACAACAAGTTGACAAATGATATAAAATAACAGTTTTTAAGACAGTGGACATCAGATAACAAAAGAGAGTAACCACTAGAACTAACTGGAAAACAAACAAGGCAAGACTTACAGTTGCCCCAGCCTCCTGCCTTGAGAGAGTTCCCAGGTCACAGCTCAGAGATGGTATGGCAGATGGACCTTGTGATGACTCCCAAAGAATCCCAGATCCTGGTTTCTCACTTCTGTGGAAACACCTCCATTTGGTTTTGAGTGGGACCTGAGACCTACTTCTAACCAGCAGAACATGGTGTAAATGAGGGAATGTCACTCCAGTGATTTGTATAGCTCTAGGAAGATGCACTTGCCCTCTTATGCTGACCCTCAAGAAGTAAATTTCCACATGATGAATTGCCTATAGACAGGTCCAAGAGGTGGAAAACTGCAAGCAGCATCTCGGACTTGAGGGTGTGCTCCAGCCAACAGCCAGCAAAAAGTCAAAGTTGTCAGTCATACAGCACACAGAAGTGAATTCTACCAACATTCTGAGGGTTCAAAACTTTCATCAGTTGAGCTTCTGATAAGTCTTCAGCCCTAGCTAACACCCGGATTGTAAACCTGAAGCAGAGAACACAGCTAAATGAGGCCTATGCTCCTGATCCACAAAAATTGTGAGATAATAAATGTATGCTGTTTTCAGTTGCTAAGTTTGTGGTAATTTGTTATGCAACATTAAGCCACTAACAAATGTGGGGAATCAAGGTCAAGTCTAGAAAAGTTCTTGATTTGAGAAGATGGAGCTGTGATTATAGAGAAACAAAGGGGCCGATTTTCACAGAACAGAGCCTGTAATCTCAGCTCTTTGAAAGGCCAAGGCGAGAGGATTGCTTCAGACCTGAAGTTTGAGAACAGAGTATAAGCAAGGAGAGAGCTGTACCAAAGGAATTCGAGATGCCTGTAGAGATCTCCCTGATCTCACAGTTGGGTACTTATCAGCATAAGCATGTGATTAAACCTCCTGAGGACAGGAAAAGAGCCACTCAAGAGGATTATGGAAAAGAAGGTCCTGCACTGTATTCACAAGGGACCAAGAATAGCATCTGTCCCCATCAAACAAAAAAAGCTTGTGATTCATGGGTTATTGGGTAGAGTACACAGAAGAACCTTGCCCTTAGTTCCAGGCTGAAAACTTCTCTGTATATCTAACTAATCTTAAAAGCAAGACCTGAAGGATTAAACTATTTCCAGGTAACTTAAATGCATCCCAGAAGGAAGCTCAAGAATGTTTACAGGAGTAGAAAAATATTCAGCACCCATCAAGGTCAAAACCAGATGTCTGGATCTAACAAAAAATTACCAAACATGAAAAGTGACAAGAAAATATGACCAATGATGAGGAGATAAGTCAATCAAAACTGACCTAAATATTAGAATTAACAGCCAAAGACATCAACACAGGTGTTACAACCGTGTTCTGTATGTTCAAACAGTTAAGCAGAGATGTGGAAGACAGAAAACAAAATCCGAATTAACTTCTAAAGATGAAAACAACCATATAAGACATGAAAAGTATACTGAATAGAATTAACAAAATATTAGATTGGGGGGGAAGATTAGCAAACTTGAAGACAGAGCAATAGAAAAGTTCCAACAGAGAAAATACAAAAGGAAAAAATAACAATAACTTTCAAAGAATAGAACTGCAATGAGCTGTGGGAGAATCTCAAGTGGAATACATGCAACTGGATTCACTAAAAATAAAAGAGGGACAGAAAAAAATTTGGAAGAAATCATGGCCAAAGTTTTCCAAATCGGATGACAACTATAAACCCAGAGACCCAAGCAGCTCAGGGAACATCAAGCGAATAAAACATGAAGAAAGCCAGACACAGCGACCCACTCCCAGCTATTTGGGAGACTGAGGCAGGGAGGTCATTTGAGCCCTGGAGTTCCAGGCCTGGTGCACTGTGATTGCCACTGCACCCCAGCGGGGCAACATAGTGAGATCCTGTCTCTACCTCCCTTTTTTAAAAATGAAGAAAACTATACAAAAGGCGTATTACAATCCAATTGATCAAAACCAATGACAAAGGGAAAATCTGTGCCCTCAGGGTCCGGTGGTGGGAAAAGTGGAGAGTGGAAATCATTGACACTCCAGACATTTTCAGTTGTGAAATCCCCGAGGCAGAGCCCAAGTGGAAGGAGAGAGGTCGCTGCTACCTGCTCTCTCCGCCCCGGGTCCCACGCGCTGCTGCTGCTGACCCAGCTGGGCTGGTTCACCGCCCAGGACCAGCAGGCAGTGAGGACGGTGAGGGCGATGTTCAGGGAGGGCGTCCTGGAGCCCACGGTCATGGTCCCTACCAGGAAGGAGGACCTGTCCGGGGCTGGCGGCTCCCTGCAGGATTACATGCGCTGCACCACGAACTGCACCCTGCGGGAGCTGGTGGCCACATGTGGGGGCCGAGTCTGTGCCTTTGACAACAGAGCCAGGGGCCAGGATCAGGAGGACCAGGCAGAGGAGCTGCTGGAGCTGGTGGGGAGCCTGGTGAGGCAGAACGGGGGAACCCATTACACCAAACGAAGTGTACAGCCTGGCACAGGCCCTGCACTTGGTGTGCCCTGAGGAGAAACTCCGGAGGGTGGCGGAGAAGGTGGCAACCTGCATACTGGGGGTGAAGCGGTCCTGGCTGTTTGCCGGTGGCAGAAGTGGCACAAGTCCCACAGGAGCGGCTGGTGGATCAGTGTGCTCCTCCTTCTAGGGGGCGCACTCCTGCTCTACCTGCTATTCTGGAGGTGCATGTATGAGGCCTTTCCTGAGGTCACAACTTACTGACCTTGTAAATGTGATCCTGGCCCATCAATTCACCATTGATTTGTCTGTGGCTCCTAGAGTTCTTCGTCTGAGCTCATAGACTCCCCTCCCTCGCCTCATCCTAACCTGCCAACTTGAGAGTCTGCCAGAACCCCACGACCAAACCTTCCCTTGCCAGCTTGGTCGGCAGCTCTCCCCTTGCAGAGGCCAATGACCACTGCGTCTTTTGCCTATTTTGCACTGAGCTCAGACTTCCTTCTCTGTCCTTAAGCTGTCTTCTTTCCACAGGACCAAACACAAGCAGCGCCTCAGTACCATACTCATGTTCTTATTTGAATTGAATCTATTTCCATAAATAAATACATTGGATGATCACATTGTGTGAAATCAAGTCAATGTGTGTAGATACTTATATGTTCACTGAACAAAGACGTTACTCTCTGTTATCCTTACCTGCAAACCATGCAGAGAAACACCCATTCTGGTGGGTGATCGGAGAGAACATAGCAGTGTGGAACCTTCCATCTACACTAGCAGGGAGCGTCTCCTCATGCATCCCCAGTCTGACCTCTCAGAAGCTAGAATGCAGATGATTCTGCAAGTCCAAGGAGAGTATTACTAGAGGCTGGGTTCCCAGCCTCTTGAGGGCCTAGAGCAGGTCTACTTCCAGGGAGGCTTATACACTCACAGATGAATGTGTAAATAAGACGAGTAAGTTCTGGAGAGCTTCTCAACTCAAGGATAAATCAAACAAATTGAAGAGGTTTGAAAATTCTTTTTTATTTCAATCTCCAAGAAATAGGGCAAACAGGTCTTTGTGGACTGAGAACTGGTGGTAACAATGGGATGCAGAGTCATAACCAGGAGGCTTAGGTTTCTTTTCCAGGTAAAATGAGCAGGTTAACCTGTATTGTCTGCCCTTACTGTTCCTTCCTATGCCTTTACCCACACTTGCTTTGTCTTCAACAACACCACCCTCACCTACAAATTCCAGCTCATCTCTGTTATCACCATGTAAGTCCACACCTCTGCCCATCTTCTGCCACTGCTCTCACAGCCAGAGACTTTCAGGTTACTGATGGCCTTGATTCCTAAAGAAACAAGTAAAAACAGAAAATAATCTGCAACCACTGAGCCTGTATAGGACAGGGAGACAAACAAGTCCCTTGTGGAAGCCATTGCAAATACCAG
>CAUYRH010128780.1:0-22522 GCA_963574655.1 Perodicticus potto
CACACAGAATGTGATCATTTAATTTTCAATGAAGTCACTAAGAATAAGCCATGGGGAAAGAATAGTCTCTTCAATAAATGGTTTTTAGAAAACTGAATATCCATATGTTAATAAAAAAAAATAAAATCGAAATTGGTTCCCTATCCTATACCATACACAAAAATCAACTCATAATAGATTAAAGACTTAGACAAAAGATCTAAAACTAGTGGAAGAAATTAAGTTCTTTGACATGGGTCTTGACAGTTAATTTTGCATATAATACTGGAAACACAGGCAGCTAAAGCAGAAGTAAACAAGTGGAACTACAAAAAGTTAAAAAAAATTCTGCACGGCAAAGGAAACAATCAACAAAATGAATTGGCAACTTGTGGAATGGGAGAAAATATTTGCAAACTCTATATTTGATAAAGGGTTAATATCTAAAATATATAAGTAACTCATACAACTCAATAGCAAAAATACAAATAACATAACCCAATTTAAAAACGAGCAAAGAACCTGAATAGTCATTTTTCTATAACGATGACCTATATATATATGAAAAGATACTCAAAATCATTAATCATAAGGGAAATTCAAATGAAAACCGCAGTAAGATATTACACCATACTTGTTAAGAGTCATTTCATGAAAAAGTTAAAAGATAATGAGTGTTGATGAGCATGTGGAAAAAAAGGGAACCCTTGTATACTGTTGATGAGAATGTAAATTGGCATAGCTATTATGGAAAACAGTATGGAGGTTACTCAAAACTAGAAACAGAAACATCCTATGCTCCAGTAATTCCATTTTTGGTTTTATATCCAAGGAAATGAAATCAGTTATATCAACAGACAAATGTGCTGCTGTATTCATTGCAGCGTTTTTCACAGTAGACAAGATACAAATGCAACCTAAGTGCCCATTAACGAATGAATGAATTAAAAAAATGTGAGATAGGAATAGTTTTCAACCACAAAAAGAGGGAACTCTTCCAGCAACATGCAAGGACCTGCACAACATTATATAAAGCGAAAAAAGGCAGACATAGAAAGACAATTACAGCATGGTATCACTTCTATATAAAATATATTTTAAAAACTTGTTGAAATAGAGATGAAAATGCTGGTGACAAAGTGCTAGGGTTGGAGTAACGGAGGGGATGTAGACAAAGTATTTTATATCTTTATATGCTATTTAGATTTGTTTAAAATACATATTGGTCACCTTAAAATATAAAATGTTCACTAGATTGTTTCTCGCAGCTCAATTTACAATTGCCAAGGTGCGATGTCCATCACTGTCCATCAACCCAGAAATGGATTAACAAACTGTGGTATATGTATACCATAGAATACTATGCAATCACAAAAAGATGGAGACTTTACCTTTTGGGAAGGAAGTATGGAACATCCTCAAAGAACTCAAATTAGACTTCCCATTTGACCCCACAATCCCACTACAAGGCATCTACCGAGAAGAAAAATAATCATTTTATCATAAAGACATTTGCACTAGAATGTTTATCATAGCTCAATTTACAATTGCCAAGATGTGGAAACAAACTAAATGCCCATCAACTCAGGAATGGATTAACAAACTGTGGTATATGTATATGAATACTATTCAGCCATAAAGAAGATGGAGACTGTTCCTCTCTTGTATTAACCTAGATGGAGGTGAAACACATACATTCTTCTTAGTAAAGCTTCACAAGAATGGAAAAACAAATATCCACTGTACTCAATACTAATATGAAGCCAGTAGATGATTTAATACACAATTAAATTCAAGTTGGAGGTGGGGAATGAGGGAGCTGCGGAACTAGGGAGGTGATTGGTATGCTCTCAATGGGCACAATGTAAGGGTATATGGCACACTTTTGGGGTGCAGGACACAACTACAAGAGGGACTCTACTTGTTGTAACCTAGTTGTTTGTACTCTCACATTAACCTGAAATTAAAAAAGAAAAGGAAAAAATATACATTGTAGAAGGAAAGATTTTGTCAGAAGAAAATTTACGTTTCATCATTTTGCTGATTTTATTTCTATATGATTGTACTGCTCAAACTACCCACATTGCTGAGGAATTATTTTTAGAACAGGAAGGTATAGGTTGTTCAAAAGAAGAGGTGGAAGAATTAGTAAGGATAATCTACTAGAGCCCAATAGGCAAGGCTTTGAATCATACTTTGCTCATAGCCCATCTCTTTAATTTTCTCTACTGAAGAGAATAATTTACTCATTGGGTTTCTACAAAACATACAGAGAAACTTGATTTCAGAGACACTTCAATAATGCCGACCTGGGTGGCTCATAATCTCTTTCAGGTAATGAGACATAAAGAATTAGGGAATATAGGGTGGTGTCTGTGGCTCAGTGGGTAGGGCGCCGGCCCTATATACTGAGGGTGGCGGGTTCGAACCTGGCCCAGGCCAGCTAAAACAGCAGTGGCAACTGCAACAAACAATAGCTGGGCATTGTGGCAGGCGCCTGTAGTCCCAGCTACTTGGGAGGCTGAGGCAAGAGAATCGCTTAAGCCCAAGAGTTGGAGGTTGCTGTGAGCTGTGACGCCACAGCACTCTACCGAGGGCAACAGAGTGAGACTCTGTCTTAAAAAAAAAAAAAAAAAAAGAGGGAATGCAAGGAGATTGCTTGTTTACCAGACATTGCTTGCATACCAGAGGCTCTGCCTCTCATTCATGGATGTTTTCTAGACATTTGGTGCTATTTCATGTGCCTTTCACATCAGGGTCTGTGCCTTTGCTTATTCATAGTACTGCTGGGTTTTTGCTTTTTTGGAACATCTACCCTACCTTTCTGGCTTTGAATTCCCATTCACTTCTTAAGATTCCACCAAAAAATTTTCTCTGCTTAAAATTTTCTTAAATTTCCCTCATCCAATTTTTCCCTCCATTGCGTTCTTCTGGCATATTGATTGTGTTATAGCATTTATCATAATCTACATTCTATACTCGCATTTCTGCCTACCACTTTTAAGGGAAAATTTGTAGGAAGCAGAGCCTGTGAATTCAGTTTTGAGTACAGTTTAGCCACATGATAGGAAACTAACAGCAAGTGACTCCCAGGAACTTTCAAGGTCTCTTTACCCAAACCTTGAAAGTATATAACAGGACTTCTTAGCTCCCAACACACGCGCGTGCCCGCACACGCGCGCACACACACACACATAGTTTCTTGCAGCTCAATTTACAATTTACACACACACTGATACACAGACTCTGTAGAGCAGTGCTTTGCGTGTACCCAGCATGCAATGTGTTGGGGAAATGTAATGGCAGTGTATTTTTGAAATGTTCTTTAAGAGTCATGAAAGTCAAACATTGTGCAAGCTGTTTTATTCAGCTGTTTTACATTAAAAAGAGACTTACAGTATATCCAGACTTCAAGAACTAGCCCATTCTTGTTTTTAAATTTTTGAAGAGGGAAAGAACACTTAGATTGTAGCCATCCAGTTTGTTCTGGTAGGGTACTAGGGACAGAGAGGGTTACGTATGTGAAGAATGTAAAACTGAACAGATACTTCCAGTTGGAGCTCCACTTTGTTAATCTCAGTGAGGAAAAACAACTTTGTATTTCTAAACCTCACAGTATCATTTTTTCCTACCAAACCGACTCAGTGTCAATCCATTTCTCTTTATGTGAATCCTTTATCCGGGCCTTGGTAATGTGCTGTGCGGCATTAACAGTTTATAAGGGAATAAATTTCTACCCTGTCCCAAAGCTGAGCCAGTGACGGAAAGGAGCTGAGTTTTTACTCAGGCATCACCCTACACATTTCTTTTACTCTAATTGCTAACTTTACACAGCACTGGAAGCAAATGATTTGTGAGTGGCCACAATTACCGATAGTACAAGATGCGCAGACATTCTAAATGTTGTGGGACAAACCTGGGTAATAATCATAAGTGTGCAAAAGTGTCCTAGCTGGCAAGACAGCTTCAGAAGCCAGGGAGACCGGGACTTTGAACTTGGCTGTTCCAATCTCCCTGTTGAATAGACATTGGGCCACAGTCCCAGAGGAACAGAGCATTTTCAAATCTTTACGGAGGCACACCTGTGGGTGCACATGTGCGTGCGTGTGTGTGCGTGTGTGCACGTGTATGTGTGCAAGTGTTTGCATGAAAGAGAGACAGGGTATTTAAAACAAAAACTAATGAAAAAGGAAAAATTTGCAAGATATCGCAGATAACAGGTATATTAGTATAATATCCTAACTGAGAGTGGAAAATGCCAGAAACTCAGGTTTTTTAAAAAAGGAAAAAGTCAATTGATATTTGGTTTTCAATTCTAAATCTGGAAATCATTCATGTTGTGTGTTCTAGAAAGATTACCTTGCATGATGATAGAATTGCAGCTGTGGCAAACCTCTTCAAGAATGCCCATATAGAAACTAGAATACCCCCCTAATGATATCACATGCTTCTCTGCATTCTGTATTATGGGAAATGTGATGGGAAACACTGGACTCTTGAACTCACATCACATTAGCAGAAGTGCTGAGGATTTAGCCTAGGTTATTGTTCCCTGTGCAACAAATTCAAACCAACCTCTAAATAGCAGCCCAATGTTCAGAGATTAAAAAGGCCCAGGAAGGCATGGTTCATGAAAGAGTTACTCCCCAAAGCTGTTTCTTCTAAGTTAGGATTTTTCTTTTTTTTTCTCTTCCTCTCTCTCCCTCTCTCTTTTCTGGAGATAAATAGAAATCTAGGTTTAGAGACACGGCTTCTAGCATTCTCAATCATTAGGGGAAAGGGCACACCCAAGGTGATAGAATAAGCCAGCATGGGAGCCAAGTGTTTTCATTTCAGGATAGTTAAATGCATCGAGTGAAACCATGGGACCATATTATTGTGGACAGAACTGTAAAATGTGTGAAAAGTTGTCATTTTAAATATAGTTAAGAACTTGAGGGTACCAGTGGCTTGCCCTAGCTCCAGTTCATCAATTGTTTTGTATTTGGAAATGCTCATCTATTATGCCACAGCCACATCCCTGTACAGATTTGGGGAATGGCAAGTGAGGTTCTGCTGTTATCAATACTTAATATGTGCAAGTGGCTTTGAATAGAAGTTGAAAGGATTTTGAGAAAAAAAGCACAGATTGTCTTGAAGAAACTGTTGGTAGCAATATAGAAGTTCCTTAAAGACTCTGCCAGTCAGGGCATGTTTCAATTTTAGCCAGGAATGACACACTTCAGCTAAATGAGGCTTCTAAGGCATACTTGTATGAAATTTGCCCACAATTTTGATCAGTTAGTATATATCACCACCACTCTTCCACAGAATGGTTATCATCAGCCGGGTGTAGATGGAGCCACAATCCAATTAGACATTCATTCCCAAGTAGAAAACATGTAGGTCCTTGAAAAATTCTTCAGTGAGCTTGACTGGATTAGGACTGGGACAATGTAGGGGTGAGGGAAGTGAGGAGAAATGCCATAGCTCACATCCCTCTCACTTTTTAAGGATTTCATGGTAATACAACCAAAGTACAACCAAAACTGCAGGTGGAGAAAAACTGGAGTTTGTTTTGCCTTCAAAGACTTGCGAGTAGCTTGAAGATAATGGCTGTTTTCTTTTCCATTTTTTTACTCTATGCCAAATATAGTGTGAGGATTGGACATACTTTACAGTTAGCAGTGACAAAGTGAGATCAAGTGCTGTGCCAGAGTACAGTGGTTTTCAAAGTGTGGTAGGCATCAGATTTAGGAGATTCTTTTTTTTTTTTTTTTTTTTTTTGCAATTTTTGGCTGGGGCTGGGTTTGAACCCGCTATCTCCGGCATATGGGGCTGGCGCCCTCCTCCTTTGAGCCATAGGCACCGCCCAGATTCAGGAGATTCTTGAATCTCACAAAAGCCTTGATGATAACAACCTCGTGCAGGTGTGCTGTAGAGCTCAGGCGGGATGAGTAGGATTTCAGGTGAATCACAAGGTGACTAGATTGGACTGGGCTGGGACTGGTTAGGAGCTCATGCCAAACATCTTAGAAACGGGCAGCCTCCACACCTGGCAATAGCATGTTGTGTGGGTCCCAGTACTTTTATTTTTGGAATGCCATGAGGAGTGCCGGTCAATTATGTTTTACCTCTTTTCCCACTCTTCTCTCCATATACAGAAGCTCCTTGACTTACAGTGGGGTCATGTCCCAATAAACTCATCGTAAGTTGAAAATATAAGTTGAAAATTCATTTAATATCCTTCACCTACCAAACATCATGGCTTAGCTTAACCTACCAAATGTGCTCATAAGACTTACATTAGCCTACAGTCGGACAAAATCATCTCATATAAAAGCCTATTTTATGGGTGGCGCCAGTGGCTCAGTGAGTAGGGCGCCGGCCCCATATGCCGGAGGTGGCAGGTTCAAACCCAGCCAAGGCCAAAAACTGCAAACAAAAAATAAATAAATAAATAAAAAGCCTATTTTACAATAGAGTATTGAATATCTCAGTTAATATATTGAATACTGGATTGAAAATGAAAAGTGGGTTTCTATTAAATGTCATCACTTTTGCACCTTTGTGAAGCCAAAATATCATAAGTTGAAGTATTGTAAGTAGGGGACTGTTTTTACTGAGTATTCTTGAAGTACTCATAGCCAGGCAATGGCAACTTTGAGGAGTTAGAGAACAGTCATCGACATTTAAAAATGTTGATATTTTCCTTTAGCTCTCAGAGATGGAAAGGACATTAGATATTTAGGCTTGTGTATTCCAGGCTACAACATATGTGTCGCTGAATGGCAATGAGAATTCCTCTGTGCCAATCTTAAGTCAAGGTTCAATAACTAGCGTGATAAACACACCTTAGAGCAACATGACTCTCTAGACGGTTGATTATGTGAGGAGGGGGACTTCATCTGCATTATCCAGTATTTAACTCCAGTTTCTACTAGACTTAATGCCACATAATGGACGCTCAATAAATACATGTTGAAGGATTTTTCTTTCAATGAATATAAAGAGTTTATTCGGTGCGTATTTGGGTATACAACAACAAATATTAAACAACTTTTTTTTTTACTTTTTGTGCACAGACAGAAAACTGCCGGTACACGCTATGTTCACTTTTGGAACACAGATTTTAACAAATATTAATGCACAAAATCTTACATATCATGCAACTCTATGCCAAGATTCCAACTTTCTTCCATGCAACAGATATGAAGATCTAAATGGAAACCTAGCTAAGTCTTAAACACTTTTCCAGTAGCAAGTATAATATATGTTGTTTAGGGGGAACCAGTCTTAACATTTCCTTGTACACAATATTCACTTGCCAAATACAATGACAGGAGGACTCATACATATACAGATAAGACATTTCTTATTTTAACAACACAAAAGACAATATCACAGTTCCACAGTTCCTGTCTTTACACAAGAAGCCACAACAACAGTTTAACATGATACACAAATGGAATTAAGAGAAATCTACACTTGAGGATAATCATTTGTTTAAGTTATGTTTACTGACTGGGGTTGACAATACAATTCAATTTCTACGCACAAAGTACAGCACAATAACTTGACCAGAATACTGTAAATCTAAAGAAAAAGCTGGTAAAATCACAAGAACACTGTTACCTTGAGCCTGAGATGCCAATTCAGATTCAACCCTGAATTTGGTTGATATGGGTGACACATAGTCAATAGAACCATTGAATTCCAGAAATCAGTAAAGTTGCACTATACCAAAGTAAGGAGTACATTGGAATCAAGCGTAGATAGAAAACATTAAGCCAAGAAAACAACACAGTTCACATGATTTTGTTTGCCCCTACAAAACATTTAAGCAGTTAATTTTGTTTTGTTTTGTTTTTTTTTGTTTTGGGAGAATAATTGTGGTCTTTTAAATTTTTTTTTGTTTGGAGAGTAAATTTTGATCAGCATTAGTGCTGTGAAATATTTTTGGTTTGTCATCCCCAAAGTACAGGTGAGATGGTGAGAAAATTTGGCAGTCCTTCTCCCAGATTTAGTTCATGGATAAATTAGTTTGGCATTCTTTTTCACAAGCTCAGGCTAAATCATGGGGCTTAAGGATGGGCGATAAGACAGTCTAATGGCAGATAATAAGTGAACTCTGCCTATTTGTTGGTAACTGATCAATTTGAACTTTTGGGTGAAGGACTGCTAGAACAATTCAACAGCACCTGGAGGTAAGGTTCTGTTACAGAGCCCTTGTTTTGCCCTCACTGGCTACGTTGATTCATTGTGGCTCATGGATTTGCCTCCATTCAGCATGCCAGAGACGCTTCTGCTCTTGGTTGGGGTCCCACTTCCAGATCGGGAGAACTCCGTGAGATCGTGCAGTGACGGCTCCTTGTACATGGCCACTGAAAAGCACATAAAAATGGTGGAAAAGGCCTTCAAAAAATGGGCACACTTAGGTACTCTTGAAAATTGCTAAGAACAGATTTTAAGTATTCTCGTGACAAAAATGGTAAGTATTTGAGATAGCACATGTTAATTAGCTTGATTCAGCCATTCCAAAATGTATGTGTGTGTGTGTGTATATATATGTATATATATATATATGTTGCAGAATGTCTTGTACATGACATATACATATAATTTTTATTTGTCAATTAAAAAAGTAGAAAAAAATTTTCAAATAGGCATAACATACTGGGTCCTCAACTCTTCTTCTAGTTATAACTAGACTTCTGTGCCTTAAGCCAAACCTGAAAAACGCTGCTTTCAAGGGTTCAGTTGAAAGTGGACTGGATTAGATTAAGAAAAATTTAGTCTTGGTACTGTAGTGTGTAAAGAATTTTAATGCCTAGCTTCTATCACTTATGATTATATACAAGAGGATTAATGAAAAATGCATTTAATAAAGCTCTTAGAAGTTTCAATATGATCTACAGCACACTGTGCAAGCCAAATATTAAAAATTTAATACATTTTAAAACACTGATTTCCATAATACTTTAAAATGAAACTTTCTAATAGTCTAAGTAGCAGAACAACTCTTGATACAACAAATGGTAAAAATTATTATTGTTGTGCTGTAAATAACAGTACTAGCTTATACTCATGCAGCTTATAACATGTTAGATACTGTACTTTGCATACATTATATCATTTGATCCATGTAAGAATCTTATGACACAAGTACCCTCAGCCATGTTTTAAAGATGACCTTGAGGCACACAGGTAAATAACCTGCTCAAGAAATCCAGTTAATAACAAGTGAATCTGAGCCCCAGATCCAGGCAGCCTGGCTCCAGAGAGTGGTATGAAACACAATGCTATACTAATCTGTACTAGGTAGTCTGCCTCAACTCTAAAATCCTACTCTAACTCCAGGCTGGTCTTCCTCTGCTTTGCTGCCATTTTTATGACTTTTCCCTACCATGGCTCAGTACTTCTTATATCCCTGTCCCCTATCTTCCATGGCTTACTCCCATCTCTTACCCTTATGAATTTGCTATAAATCTGCTAATAATGACTAGAATATAAAATCATGACAGCAAATTCTTAAAGTGATATTGTTAGGCCCTTATAGAGGCTCTGAGGAGCTTTCTGCTAAGTGTTAAGTATACACATATTTTAACATATATGTTTATGCTAGGGACCATTTTGGCATAATTTGAAGGTTTTGTCTACCTTGAGTCAGCAATCAATCTATTTCTACATAAGTAAGGTGTTATTATTTGTAGATGCACTATGGAAAACTTAAAATCAGGAGAGCAATTTTTTTTAATATTAAAATGTTTGTAAATTTCTGTATAGATTCCTTAAAGTGGGAGAACTATGTTACACTTCCTAAAGTGTGATAAAGGACTGATTTAAATTAGTATGCTTAGCACCATATTCCATAGCTGCTAAAACATCAAATTTACCTTTCAGTGGTTTGGGCAGAAAATGAGCTGCAGGCTTATTCTTTTTCACATGGTTGCCTTTCATGATCTCTCCTTCTTTGTTCAGACCCAGATACCATCCTCGGCCTGACTGCTGCTGACGGTATATCATCGAGGAATATGTCACATAATAATTTTCAAACACTGATTCTTTGAATTTGCACTCAGGTGTGAAATGTTCCTGTAACAAAGGTAAATAAACAAAAGTTCAGTGGTTATAGCCATGAATTTCATATACAATCATCCAGTCCTCTGGCATTACCTTCCAGAAGTTAGGACATATTTTGTTACAGCTTATATGACTGGTGCTATATGTTAAGTTTAAACTATTATCGCCACAAAACATAAAACTATATACAACATTTCACATAATGCCTTAGGAAAAAGCACTAAGCAAAAGTGCTATTGATCAATGATTAGCTCTCTTTGTAATAGGTAATGGGCACATTAGAACCAGCCACATAAGTGTTACATATTGGACAAATGCAAGAGCCAAGGGTTGAAAAGACAAGCGTAAAGCTATCACATAGAGCTTTGTTCCCTTTGGGATTAAATACGAGACAGTAAACATTCAGTCCTTGTACTTAATTTTCATGGATTCTTGAGTTATAATATACTATGGTTGACAACTATGGCTGTCAATTGCCCTAGGCTGAAACCTGTGGTATAATGCCTGCTGCCTTTATTTGTAAAAAGATGCTACAAAGAAAGACTACCTTTTATTTCAAGGTAAACCAAATTGATGTTTTTTAGATCATTGGACCTTGATTTGAAAATGAAAAAAATCTCCCCTCACCACGTCCTTACCTCATAGTACATTTACAAGCAAAATCAATATGGAAGCAAGGAATTTACCGTAATTCTACAAGCATACATGAGAAATCAGCAGACCAGGGGACTTTGAACCCTGCAATGTGGCTTTCTGCCATGCATATTTTTGGATGGGGCCATTCAAAGGAAGTGCTCTTGACCCAACAAAATATTTTAGGGGGAAAAACAACCCTTTCTTTTAAATTTGTGTGTCTGTGTGTGTGCAACAAACAGCCATGAAAAATGACCATGTCTAAGCCAAATAAAATGAACAGTAGATTTTAATATGTAAGTAACCCATACATCAGCGAAGTAGCAAAAGGAAGATAAAGTGGACCAATGCTAACTCAGCTACATGTGATGGAGACACCAATGAGGCTATTCGGGTTTTGCTGATTCGCTGAGATATTATCAGAATAATTTTTAATAATATTGCCAACTTTTTTTTTAAACTTGTAAAAATGCTGCAACCTTTCTGGGATACCAGTCCTTTTTAAACAATGTCTTTATGGTCCTATCTTCCTTTATTTTTGCAACTGAATATTGTTCTAAGGAATGCAAACTAGCTGAGTAGCACATCTGAAGGACTCTCAGAGTCACTCCAGCAAAAAGGGACACATTCGTCAAGTAAGGCAGTTTTCTCTTAAAGTTAAGCAATGAAGCAATTTTCTTAACTATTTTTCTGGGAGTCCACAAACATTTTCGTCCAGTGATCTAACTGATTTCTCCCATCTGGCCTCCAGAATGCCCAAACTGGAGTACCTTTTGGGGTTATTTCAGCCTAGGGACACACTTGAAAGATCCTCAAAAGACTCTCACAAATTCAACCTACTCAAGAAGAAATGTACTTCTAAGGCAACTGTCACATGTTGGGAACCAAAGTGTACTATTTATGGGCTGTGAAAACTCCTCTTTGTAGGATTTCTCAACATAGGGAAAGCCAAGAAAGTACAAAGAAATTTGACTAAAAATCTCCACATTTCCTCTAGTGATGAAGGCAACTGCCTAGAACGTTTCTGAAATTTCTTGGAAATTAAATACCATTTGGGGAAAAGATCATTTATCTTTGGAGAATGAATTTTCTTTTCATAAAGGGTCAGAAATCTGATGAGTAATACATATGATAGAAGGAATAAGTTCTAATGTGTTATAGCAGAGTAAGATGACTATAGTAAATAATATACTTTTCAAAATAGCTAAAAGAGAGGACTTCAAATGTACCCAACACATATAACTGTTTAATATTCAGATGACGGAGACCCCAAATACCCTGACTAGATCATTATAAGTCTATGTACATAACAAAATTTAATGTATACCCCATAAATATGTACAGATGTATCAAAAAATAAAAATAATAAAAATGAAGGAGGTATTGTATGGGACCAGCATAAGCTAGACTTAAATCTGACTGGGGGACTGGGGAGTGATTTACAGAGAGGGTGATATTTTAGCTGAGCCTTTCAATATCAATAAAAGGGAAGAATAATATTTGAAGCATAGAGTCACAGTTCCTCTGACCTCTACTTCTATGTTTCTTGTCTCAGTGATTGAAGTCCATCATCCTGACAGTTGTTCACACTTAAAACTTTGCAAGACTTTTAAATTCAATCACAGGCTTTCTAGTCCATGATCCATGACCTTCCCCTTCTATTCCCATTGTTACTTCTCTGGTTGTGACCTTATTACCTCTTCACTGGACTGCTATAATAACTTCCTACCTGGTCTCTTCTCTTCTATTGGCAGGTTTGCCTTCCTAAACCCAAGTTCCCTTCCTTAGGAACTTTTGATGATTTCACCTTGCTTATAGCAAAAACAACAAACCACTTGATGTGGCAGTTAAAAATTCTCCATAATTCTGTTACTACCATGTCTTCCAGTGTTACCCTTTACCACACAATCATAGGTGCCTTTGTGCCTTCACCGATTCTATTCGTTTCCTTGTTTTAGAATCTCATTCGTCTATTTCTCTACCTACTGGGCTTTCCTCTCATTCATCCCTCAAGGATTAGATCAAATATAACTGTTTTTGGAATCATGTATAATCTCTCCCAATCAGAACTGATTATGATCCCATAAACTCTCTCTACATCTCTAACATGGCCCTGTGACGCATATGTGTGCAAGATTAGCTCCAGATGGCCAGGAACTTGTCTTAATTTATTTCCCAATCTACCTCCCCCAACTTGAAAATGAAAATGACTGGTCATATTGCCTACCACATGGCAGACCGTGTGATTATTGTTTATGCAATATGAATTTCTGAGATTCAGATTTAAATATTGTAAATTCCATGAAACAGAAGTATCAACTATAAAAATTCTATTTGCGAAAGGAGGCTGTCATTGCATGGACAGATCCTGCAAACGTGCTTTGAATATCTGTTAAGAATAACATGGCACCTACAACATAAGGAGGAAAAACTTGGCAATTGTTACAACTTATGGGAAAATAGCAAGGAAGGACTCAATGAACTGAATGCTCTGTCATATCCTGGCAATTTCTTAGTCATCACCACTAAATTTGGACTCAAAAGCTCAGTAGAGAGGGAGAAAAATGAGGCCAAAAAAAGAATGTTGAAGCAACCAGAGGAGTGTTCTGTTCTCTGTGTGTGACACTGTCATTTTATCCAGCATTGGAATGAGTAGGCAGAAGAGGCTTGATTTTTATCAAACTTGGAAAAATGTGTGCATTCTACCTAACATGAAGGTCAACCAAAAGGGGCAGAGGTCCACTTGAATCTCCCTATGTCTCAGCAGTGATTCATATAAATAATAGAAATTGAATTTGGCCCAATCTAGGAAATTCCTAGTCAGAGAGGACCAGGTAGAC
The DNA here is from genome assembly GCA_963574655.1 of Perodicticus potto. Classification (NCBI taxonomy): domain Eukaryota; kingdom Metazoa; phylum Chordata; class Mammalia; order Primates; family Lorisidae; genus Perodicticus; species Perodicticus potto. Next base: position 13,515 of record CAUYRH010128780.1, read on the forward strand.
ACATGCCAAGAAATCAATCTACTTTGAATGATCTGGAGATGCTCACTAGTGCCGGGGAAGAAGGTGCCACATTGGTCTTGACAAATTGGAGGCACTTAATGAAGGCATCAATCATTGTTGTCTGGACTTCATGGGCAGTAATAAATATTTGCTATTATAATGAGTGAATGAATGACTTAAAAAGATGTTATGTATTCTCTGCATAGTCACTAAGAACTTACTTGGCCTGAGCACAAAAGGAAAGGTGTCTTATATTTTATAACCTTTATATCCATTGATTTCTCTTAGAAGTTATTTACCTGTCTTGCATATCTATGTTTTTTTCAGAGAAATAATATCTTTTAGTTCATGAAATAATAATTCTGTCTATAATATCTTTCCTATTCCTCTTAAAGTTTAAGGCTTGATTCTTCTCAGTGAATACCAAATGTTTTATCTAAAGAATCCATACTAATTAGTTACAATGATCATATTTTTTTGTGAGGGATGGGGTTATGAACATTTAGAGAACTAGTGGATCAAGGAGCAAAATCTAACAAATCTTTTTACCAATTTCCTCACACAAGTGGGAAATAATTCTTTGGAGGCTAAATATCACTAACAAGAAAAAAACATCTGAAACCCTAAACATCATCTCAATAGAACTATATTGGGGAATTCTTATAGCCACAGATGTTAATGGTTGGCTGCCCTTATCAGGCCTATTAGACCTCCACATAGACATTTGAAAGGCAATCAAAGAAGGCATTAGTGCAACAAGTAATGTTGAATACATGCAAAAAAAACCAAGATCCAGTGTTGTGCCAGAAAACATCTTTGCCCCATAACGAAAGGCTTGGGACCAGTGTATAATGCTATTTGCTGTTCAAGTCAGAAGAAGCAATATGTACTCTGGGTTGCACCTGGCACCAAGGGCAAAATATAGGCAGAGTGCAGCACTTCCAGCCTCCTGGAGCTAGGGACAGGTCAGAAGGAGTATGGGCTGTGATGATCACTTTTCTGGAGGGAGCCAACTAAGGGCCATGTCAGTCAATAGATGATGTGTAGCTACAACCTCAGTAGTCATAACAAAAAAAGATGAGTGCTAAAATATATTTGTATATCATTTTTGTCAGTGACATAAACACATACTGACATAAAGGATTTCTGCATATTGTTTAAGTTAATGTCTTAAAACATATCTCTAATGCCTTCCTGATTAAAATGAGTTATTTGGCAAATTTAGGCCCTTATAATGGGTTTTTCATATTTTCTTTCCTGCTCTCATATTTTCTTTTTTAATTTTTTTTAACTTCAGAATATTATGGGGTGTGCAAATATTTTGGTTACATCAATTGCTTTGGTAAAGTTTGAGTCAAAGTTGTAAGTGTGCCCCTCACCCTGATAGTGTGCATTGTACCTGGTAGGTAGGTGTTAGGTATAGCGATGCCCCTCCCCTCCCACCCCTTCCCACCTGTTTGCTTTGTGTTGAGTTTTACTACCAAATGTGCACATGGGTATTAATCAATTACTTCCAGTTTAATACTGAGTTCATGTGGTGTTTCTTTTTCCATTCTTGTGAAACTTCATTTAGAAGAATGGTCTCCAGTTCCACCCAGATTGTTGCAAAAGGTATTAGTTTACCATTTTTTATGGCTGCCTAGTACTCTATGGTATATGTATACCACATTTTCTTAATCCACTCATGTACTAATGAGAGCTTGGGTGGCTTCCATATCTTTGAGATTGTGAGTTGTGCTGCAATAAACATTCAAGTGCAGGTGTCTTTTTGATAAAATGACTTTTTTTCATTCAGGTAAATACCCAGTGGTTGGATTACTTGATCAAATAAGAGGTCTACTTTTAGTTCTTTGAAATAGCTCCATACTACTTTCCATAGAGATTGTGCTAGTTTGCAATCCCACAACAGTGTATGAGTGTTCCCTTCTCTCCATCCATGCCAGCATTTGTTGTTTTGGAATTTTTTTGATAAAAGCCATTGTAACTGGAGTTAGGTGACACCTCACTGTGGTTTTGATTTACACTTCCCTCATGATTTGAGATGTTGAGTATTATTTCATTCATTTACTGGCCATTTGTTTGCCTTCTTTTGAAAAGTTTCTGTTCATGTCTTTTGCCCACTTTATATGGGATTGTTTGATTTTTTTTTTCTTGCTGATTTGCTTGAGTTCTTTATAGATTATGGTCATCAGATGTATAGTTTGAAAGTATTTTACCATCCTGTAGGTTGTCTATTTACTCTGTTATTGTTTCTTTGGCTGTGAGGAAGCTTTTTTTTCTTAATTAAGTAATATATACATAGATCATGAATACATTTATGCCTTTGTGGGATTCAATGTGTTGATTATTTGTACAAATTAGAGTGCTTACATCCTACTAATTAACATAGCTTTCACCACATTTACTTAATCACAGTGTTAAGACATTTGTCTTCAATACTCGATAGATTTGACTTGGACCCTTGCAATATGCTCCATAGATGTGGTCCCAACATTAACCCTCTCTCTATCAAATCACTCCCCTCCCTTCTCATTCCTCTCCCCTTCCCTCCTTCATCCTGGGCTATAGTTGTGATTCATCTCTCATATGAAAGTGTGAGTGATTATAAATTGGTTTTATAGTAGTACTGAGTACATTGAATTTTTTTCCCCATTCCTGAGATACTTTGCTAAGAAGAATATTTTCCAGCTCCATCCATGTTAACATAAAAGAGGTAAAGTCACCATCTTTTTTTAATGCTGCATGGTATTCCATGGTATACATATACCATAATTTATTAATCCATTCATGGGTCAATGGACACTTGGGCTTCTTACAAGAATTGGCAATTATGAATTGAGCTGTAATGAACAATCTGGGGCAAATATGTTTGTTGCCAAGTGATTATTTTTGGTCTTTTGGACGAATAGCCAAGACATTACTCAGAAATAAAAACAAATCAGGACGGGGGGGCACCTGTGGCTCAAAGGAGTAGGGTGCTGGCCCCATATACCGGAGGTGGCAGGTTCAAACCCAGCCCCGGCCAAAAACTGCAAAAAACCCAATTAATCAGGAGGTATCATGCTACCAGACTTCAGACTATGCTATAAATCTACATTGATCAAAACAGCATGGTACTGGCACAAAAACAGAGAGGTAGATGTATGGAACAGAATTGAAAACCAAGAGATGAACCCAGACACTTATTGTCATTTGATCTTTGATAAGCCTATCAAAAATATAAACTGGGGGAAAGAGTCCCTATTTAATGAATGGTGCTGGGTGAATTGGCTGGCAACTTGTAGAAGAAGCTTTTTAATTTATTTATGTACCATTTGTTATTTTTTATTGTTGCTGTGATTGTCTTTGGGGTCTTCTTCATAAATTATCTTCCTAGGTTGATATCAGTAAGAGTTTTTCCAACATCTTTTTCTAGAATTCTTACAGTTTCATGCCTTAGATTTAAATCTGTTATCCTCCATAAATTAATTTTTGTAAAGGGTAAGAGGTACGGATCCTGTTTTAATGTACATGTGGCTATCCAATTTTCCCAGCACCATTTACTGAACAGGGAGGGATTCTTTCCCCTGGCATATATTGCTCTCTGCCTTGTCAAAGAATAAATGAAAATATGAAGATGGTTTTATATCTGGGTTTTCCGTTTTGATCCACTTATCTATGTCTCTGTTCTTGTGCCATTATCATTCTGTTTTGGTTGCTATAGCCTTGTAGTATAGCTTAAAGTCTGCTAAAGTGATGCCTCCCAATTTGTCCTTTTAGTTTAAGGCTGCTTTGACTATTTGAGCTCTTTTCTAGTTCCATACAGAGCGTAGAATTATTTTTTCTAGAGCTCTGAAAAAGGACATTGGTATTTTAATGGGCATTGCATTGAGTATGTAGGTCACTTAGGGTAGTATAGACGTTTTAAAAATGTTGATTCTGCTGATCCATGAGCACGATATATTTTCCATTTGGGTAGCCATATTTCATTTGAGTCTGTTTTTCAGCAGGATGAGAAAGTTTGAGGATAGCCACATAGATTTTATGTTTCCTTTTAACACATTTCTGTCAAAAGACGTATTTTTTAAATGGGATGCACTGATTCTCTTGGATTTAGAGAGAGTAACCGGGTCTAATGAAGTTGTCCATACATAAGATGGCAACAGTAAGTCCCAAATGATCATGGTATTATCCTTTAAGTATAACCTTCCACATGTGTGGATGTTGTGCCAAGTGTATGCATCTTGATATAGATTGTTTCTCAACATATTTTGTTTTATCCACATGTAACATTTTTTAAAGCAGCCACCATAGAACACAGAAACAAAAACGCTTGTAGATATATGAGTGGGCATTTAAACAAATGTTTGATGATGCACCTAGAAACACATGGTTTCTTCTTTTCAGCAGGTTCTATATACATATTATAACTAACCTACTTCTCCTTTATATGCTCCCATGTCTCTCTCTTCCCCTCACCTCTTCCAGCCACATTTCCATAGCCTAATCATCCAATTAATTTAACAATTACTGCCAATAGCAAGGGTCACTCATCTAATTCTGAGCCATGTTCTGATGATAATTAATTTTCCAGATTTAACATTAGCAGGTTATTTAAGCAGGTCTGACTTGTGTGAGTCAATTAGTCCCCAGTCTAATGAAAATGATACACAGATTAAAATTAGATTTTCAACTGTGTTAAAAAATTTTAAGAATAGAATTTTAAAACATAAATCATACCCATGGGGGTGACAATGTAACTACCTATAGTCTCCATACAGGCCTCCCCTCCATTGGTGATTTCAAAATCCAGGACTAATTGTTATATTCAGGGCTTTGATGTTCTCTCTCAGGGTATATCTGATGTGAATAAACATCATTATTACTGAGATCAAAGCATATGAAAGGAGAAGTTGTGGGAGAGGGAATCGATACCCAGTGCACTGCAGCTAAGCAAAATTATTAATTCATGATAGAGTATATTTTGTTCACTCAAATATCCACTGGACTATGAGATACTTGAGGGCAACTCCTTACATAAGGTCTGGCTTATAGTAAATTATCATACATATTTGATAAAAAAATAAATAAATGACAAAAAGGAATATCATATGAAGAGACCATGGAAGCTCCCTTGTACAAATCCAAAAAAAGGCTGAATGTGGCCCTACATTTATCAAATGAATACAGGGTTGTTTTAAAGTAGAGAGAGACAGGCCAGCATTTGCCTGTGAGAATAGAAAAAAGGTAAGCAATAAAAGTAGGAAAGTAGCCTACAGAAAAATTTAATTTAAAAGTCTGGAAAGGAAGAAATGGGAGGAGAAGAAGGAATAAAAGAGTAACAAAAACAATGCTTATGAATAAAGAGATCCCTGATAGACATGAAACTTACACTCTTGGTCTTTGGGTCTGCAAATAATTAAACATTTCAATTAAATTCTATAAGCTGCATTTTTGTAAGATGATGAAAAATAATCTACCAGTTCTGCTGACCATATGGGGTTGTTGAATCATACAACATGAGATGATGTATATGAAACAAGGTCTGCATTGTATAGCTCCATAAACATGAAATATGGGGATTACTTCTGATAATACAGGCCCAGGAAACCAGGGCCAAATATATAAATTCAGTTTTCTTCTCAAGGTTCTTTTTCACTATGGAATGAGTTTACAAAGAAAGGCCTGACTATATGTGTTTTATTAACATGGAAGAATATAAATTCTTCCAAAATTCAGGACTTCACATGAATTATACTTTGGGTTTAGTGCTCTCCTCCAAGCTTGGCTCCCAGAAAACTGTTTTGCCTCCTTCCATTTTTTTTTTTTTTTGTTTCTTTTCATCTGCAGTAGGCTGAAATGACTGCAATACTTCAAGCCATAATACTAAAGAAATTTTTAGGTGCTTAAAAAGGGCTTCATGAAATATCATACCATGAAATGACTTAAAAGTACACAGGCTAGTACGTAATCATTTGTAAAGAAATGTAGTTTTAATTAAGAACATACACATGGTACTATTTTTCCTGATATACTTGGTTGCATTTATGTATCCTAAGATATTTCATAGACATTTTAATTTACCTTATGCTGACCCCACAAAATACACCATCACAGCATTGTTTTTTCTCCTTTGTGCTTTACAAACAAAAATGAGAAAATTATTAAGGGGCCCGTCAACTAATGACCTGTTGAGAATAGATTCGGACCCAGATAGGACCATATTTTAGCTTAGGAGTTTATTTAGTCCTCTCTGCTGGATTATTCTGGATTTTCATATCTTTTTGTAAAGCAGTGCCATGCAATGGATTATCCAGGCTGTCAAATTTTACAAAGTAATTTGTTTTATAAAACAAACTAAAATAAGCTAGAAATAAAAGAATGAGACCAAACGAAAACAGTGTATCCCCTTAGAGAAGCTAATAGGGCTTATTTTTGCCGTGATATAAAAGAATGACAGGATCCAAAGGCCACACTCTGCTTCAGGCCTGGTCAGCAAATACACTTTGAAATGGGAGTAACGTGTTGGGATCTGTGACAAAGAAGGAGGGACCACCTGTCCTCAAGACTGTGTTATTGGACCAAGACAGTGTTAGTATGATCCTATCTTCCAGAAGAATACAGATTGTTTAAGCAATACAATTTGGTGGCATAAGATACACTTCAGTTTATACAAAATGTTTCAGAGAGACTGTGTGAACATGAAATTATATATATTTTTTTTATTTTGGGCTAATATAAGAGTACATATGGATTAGGTTACATTATTTGTGTTTGTATGGTAAAGTTCAAGTTGCAGTTGAGTCCTTCCCCTAGGAGGTGTGCCACATACCCTTATATTGCACCCATTAGGTTAGGAGGGAGCTTCCTGAGACACTTTTCCCCAACCCCCTCTTGAATTTAATTGTTTTTCTCTCCTCTGGGTTTGTAGTTGTTCATCTACTAGTTTTGAATTAGTGTTGAGTACATGGGATACTTGCTTTTCTATTCTTGAGATACTTTTTACTTTAAATCTTATGAGACCTCACTATTATCAGAAATCTGCAGGATAAGCATTTTTTTTCAAGTGAAGAATAATTCTCAAAGGTGAATAATCCCCTAAACATTTTGTTTTTATCTATTATGTTTGTTAGCTCTGTATACTGGCTTTTGTAAATGACAGAGCTGACCTATGTATTTTAAAAGGTGAATCAATTATCAGATATGGTTTCTAAAAAAGAAACCTTCCTGTCTTGTAGCTGGTCACTGGAATTAATTTGTGCCCATTGGATATATATTCTGTTACTACGCAGCATTCTAATTTGTGACAGAGAAGTACTCATTTCTGTAACACCTTCAGAGTGAGTGCTAAGTCCTCCTCAGAAGGAGAACAAGCTTAGTAGGTTGAATCTTTTTAAGTAGCTGTTACAAGCATCTGAATAAAAATTCAAAGCCTAGGAACTCTGAAATTTTTTTCCATAAAGCCAATCAAGTGTTGTGCAAAGGAGAAAGATCCTTTCCTCCTAGATCAATTGAAAAGTTCTGGCAAGGCATATTAAAAATAAAACCATACCAATGGATCCATAGGATGTTCCAGTACTTCAGGAAAGTTTGAGGATCATAACTTGTGCTGGATGGCAGTTGTATTAAATTTGGTAGGGTCTCTCTCCGAGAAAGAAGGAAGACTCACAATAAGCAGGAGTCTGCTTCTTCATAGACTTTGAAAGGAGACTTCTTATCTTTTCTCTTGCATAGGTAGGAAAACAATGCGGGGTAACAGTGACTGCTGAAATGTAAGTGACTGATGCATGCTTTAAGATGCAAAGCAGAAAACCTGGTGTCACTGGGCGAGGTGCAAAGGGCTAATCGGGCTGCTTCGTCACATTGTGTCTGTAAATGACTTCTTAGGGCCGGAAGTGGTAGAGAGTGGAATCTTTCTATGAAGAGCATATATTTCTACTCCCATCTGTCTCTTGAAAGGAGGTAAATAAGAGAATGCTAGCAGGAGTCACTTGCCGCAAATCTGAATGGAGGAAGTCAACTTATTAATTTAAGACCTAAATTGAAAAATGCATTCTAACCTACTATTTACTGAGAGTCTACTGTGTGCCAGGCACTGTGGCAGTCCCACATTATATTTGCATATATAATGTTCTGCTTTAATCTTGACAGCACCACTCTGTAATAATTGGCCCGGGAGAGGAATTGTCCCCACCTCACAGGAAAGGTGCCCTAATAAATCATGTCTTCAGAAACTCTATTGTAGGTGCACCTTTTCAACCTGGAGAGTAGTCATGGTGTAGACAATAGCTGCAATGTCAGTTCCCTTTTAAACGTGCAGTTCCAACATTTGCTGAAGGCTCAGCCCTCCCTATTTGCGTGCCTTGCCTCTTAGAAGAGTACCCTTCAAATCTCCCTCTTCCAATTCCCAGTTTTCTGACTTTAGGCAATTGGCATGTGCTCTGATCCTGTCTCTCCAGATGGGTACAGCATCATGCGCCTCATAGGGAGAATTGCACAAGGCATGGAAAGCAGTTAGCATAGGCCAATGCTCAATGACTACCAGATTCCTTCCCCTGCCGAAACTTTCAGATTGTGTGATAGACAAGGAAATGTAATACCAACCCTACCCCACCCCAATTTGAAACTAGTATGAAAACTAGTGATTGTCAATGAAGACAAACGGAAAAGAGAAGCACCTTTCCATATTTGTGAGTGACCAACATTATACATTAATTATATTCAGTAGTGATTACTTTTCAAGAATAACAATACTGAAGGATTTGATTTAGGGCTTAAAATGTCCTAAAATTCTAAATCTAGAATTACTGTAATGTGTATTGGTGAGCTCACACGATATTAAAAGTATTTGTGAAATAATCTAGTATTAATGGGCCAGATGACATTTACCTGTCTCATTTTAATTACTATGCCACAAAAAGTAAAACATTATTATCTCACTTCTTTTGTTCCAAACCGCTGTTTTGCTAGTTCTACTTTCAGAACATAAGGTAATAATAACAATAATAATGAAAAATCAAATAGTACCT
>CAUYRH010128785.1:0-26533 GCA_963574655.1 Perodicticus potto
GACTTGCTGTTCTCTCATGCCTCCCTAATCATGCCTAAAAGTGCTGCTCCCCTATTGGGGAGGGACATACTAACTAGAACAGGAACTTTTCCTTTTGGAGAACTAGTCATGATCAAAACTCTTCCCTCTAATTCACCTTCCCTGACCCCGACTTGGGAAGTCCCCTTTCCTATTATCTTGTCTTCTTCTACAGCTGTTGAAATTATAGGAGTTGATTCCTGCATACATCACTCACGAGTAAAATCCTGGAACCCTCCATCTTCAACGGAGGCAGATAGTGAAGACAGCCAACCACAGACCACCTAAACTTGTGAGCCAAAAGAAAGTTTGAAGTTATTATTCAGGAAACAACAAAAAAATTCTTAATATGGTTTTCTTTTAGCATCACTGAATAAGTGCTTCTGACCTGATGCTGCCCTACCTTTGCCTATTACTGATTATACTAATCAGGTTTGTGTTTTCCAGAAATGTCATCAAGCCACACACAATTAAGATGGTTCCAGTCCATGAACCCCTGTATCACTCTCCCTCTGGAGAAACCCTAACTGCCCTCTTCTATCATCGCCTGATTCAGCAGGAAGCATTTAGATCGAGTCTTCGCCACTTTTCCCTAACAGCAGTTGGAGTTTCTACTCGGAGAGGGAGAATTGATGCAGGACATTTGGCACCCTAGCCAGCTCAGTGGAGGTGGCGGACTTGCCGCCTCCTCCTTGGTGGTGTCGGTGCTGCGGCAGCCAGCTGAAGAACCAGTGGACTTGATGACTGGCAAGGAGGGGGACCTCCAATGCCCACCAGAGGCTCCAATAGCCAAAAAGGCCGGACAACTGCCGAGGAGACACCTGTGCCTTGGTGTCTCCTTCAGTTTACACTTGGGACTAAATGTAGAACCCCCATTTCCTTTGCCTAGGTCAGTTTCATGTGAACTTCCTGGGCTTCAATTCCATGAATGGACCGTGTCCATTCATTGATGCATTCATTCACTTTGCCCCAGAGGGGACTGTGTTTGTTCATTGATACATTCATTCATCTTGCAAAAATAAATAAATAAATAAATAAAAGTAAAAAAGAAAAAAAAAGACGGATCCGTGTTCACCATCTGGAGGAGCCCCCTCTTTCCCTCTTTGCTGGCTCTCTGATGTCTTCCCTCCCACAGCTCTCTGATGGCTCATCTTTCCTGTGGCTTGACAGGACTCTGTCAGCTCCAGCTTTGCATCGCAGGTCTTGGCCTCAGAGGCTCAGTCCCCACCGCAGACTATCTTCATGTCCTGGGAGCTCAGATTTGGAGAGGGAGGATCTTATAGGTCATTGGTTAGAGAATGAATTGGCTAGCCGTGGGTTATATACCCATTCTGGAACTGGTTTTCTAGAGGGGACTCTGAGAGAGACAGTCAGTGAAACTGGATTTTATTTCATCATTTTGTCCTATAATCATGGTGAGTGTGCAGAAAGAAAGTCTCTTTGCATTGAGGAGGATAATGGTGGAAGGTGGATGAGTTTGAGAAGTTTAACACAACAGACTCTTCTCCTAGGAGAGAATGGTGTGGGGATAGGGGCAAAAAAAACTCCTTTTTTTTCCTGTATCAGAAACAATGCACATTCTCTAAGTCCATAGTTTCCAGACTTTGAGAATTCACAGAGTAGTAAAATTAGACATAGTTTGTGAATTTTATATCTTGGTGAGTCAATATCGTAAGCCCTCCAACAATTAGTACCTTCTTTTATCATTTCATAAAAGAAAAGATTTCCAAAGGAGTACAAAGAACGTACTTGCAGACTACAGGGTAATTCTTTAAATTGAATAAATTTAAAGAAAAAGCAAACTATATTGTCCTTGTTTATTTTCTCAATGCAACTGTTTGGAATTTCATCTGAAATTTGTGAAAAGCAAAGTATATTGTCCTTGTTTATTTTCTCTCAATGCAACTGTTCAGAATTTCATCACAGGTGTTGATAGTTTGGGACTCGGTGACTGGCCTGTGCCTGGGAACTATAGCTGCAGTTTCAGAGAAGGAGCACATAGGTCAGAGGAGATAGAGTAAGTGAACTAGGGACAGGAGGAGAAAACTGAGCCTTATTGGAACATTCATTCATTCACGAAACAGATACTTGGTGAGCACCACTATGTGGTTCATGGGTATTAAATAAATCATTCAAGATTATTAATTAATTTTTGTCAACTAATTGCATAATTGGGTAAAAAATCAGTAATCTCTCTACCTATGTCTTTGGACATATTGGTACAAATTGGACATATTTGGGGAGGCTAAATGCAATGATTAGATTTGCTAGGGTAAGACTTTTTAAAGAGGGATTGTGTCCAAATAAGACCTCCAGGAAAAGAAGTTGAAGTGCCCGTCACTATTCAAATAAAAAAAAAAAATTGCATTTGCCTGTGTACTAAAATGTAAAAAGCTGAATCATTTTGACTAAATTAAATGGTTAATTTAAACTTTCTTCTAATCTTTTTTCCTCCTTAGTTGACCCTAGTTGGCATTATTTCACAGAAGACGGCTAATGCAGCTCACTCTTTGTTCAGACTCACTTCCCCCTTCTTTCTTTGAGGCGTTGCATCATCTGTGTGAATATCTGGAAGTTTCCTAATTCTTAACATTTCTGATCATGACCACATTTCATTCAGGTGCTCCTCTTCATATAAAAAAGTTTGAATAAACCCTTTATCTTGGTTTGACAGACAGAAAAAGTAAATTCCCAGTTCTCTCAGTTTCTATTAACTTCAAGCAGAAGCTTTGCCTGTGGAAACGAAGATATAGTGATGGCAAGGACACAAGAGATTAAGTGGCTTCACGGAGTATCTAGATAACCTGGTTTCCAGAGCGGGCTGAGCTCATGCAGTCAGGAATGGCACTGCTTTTCTCTGGGACCCTTCCCTCCATCCCAATTAAGTTACAGGCCAAGAGATTTGCAGTTTAATGGAGTTGCAAAGTCATGAACTTCATTCCTATGTGTTCCATTCCCACTCTTGAAATGTTGTTGATGGGTTTCTGGGTCATTCTCTCCCTCTTAAATGTGTTTACAGGATTGAAGAATTTCCTTGAAATTATGTTTGGCTTTAAATTATGAACAATTTAGTAAATGCAGAAAAAAAATACTTAAACACAAATAAAAAACACCAGTACCCTATTTTCCAAAGCAAACCACTGTTAGCATTTGGCATGTAGCTCTTTCCTAGCCTGCAAAATAGAAAAAAACAGCTATGTGGAACAGAGAGACTGGGAAGCACAACGTTCTGGAGGGGTGGCAGAATTCATGGTGGACGGGGGGAGCTTTTTCCCTTTTCTTCCTGTGTCTGGGCCAGCAATGGACATTCCGGCAGTAGTTCTGAGTCTGGACAACAGAATCCAAACAAGCTCTCTATCTGAAAAACCAAATTTAAAATTAGACGCATACATCAACAGGTAGGTATCAGTCTATGAATAACCTGCAAGAAGTAAGAATTAGCACCCCATACCAGGGACAAGCTCTTCATTCAGATGGCAGTACTGGATCTCTTTCAAATACTTTCTTTCTTTCTTTCTTTTTTTTAAGAGACAGAGTCTTACTTTGTTGCCCTCGGTAGAGTGCTGTGGCATCACAGCTCACAGCAACCTCCAGCTCTTGGACTTAGGTGATTCTCTTGCCTCAGCCTCCCGAGTAGCTGGGACTACAGGTGCCCGCCACAACGCCCGGCTACTTTTTGTGGCAGTTTGGCCGGGGCCGGGTTTGAACCCGCCACCCTCAGTATATGGGTCGGCGCTCTACTATGACTCTTTAGATAAAATATTCCATACCAACTTCCTCTGTTTATGGTCATACTCATTCAGGCTGTAACAGTGTTCCTGCTCTTTGGCCTTATATTCTGAAATGCAATGTTTTTCCTTGTGATCATGAACTGAGAGGGAGAAAAGGAGAGAGACTGAGAGACCTGTGACACAATTGAGACTCAGCATTATGCCTTCCCTTTGGTTTGTTGTGTTTTGTCAAAGATGTATCCGGCATCAATTGTTTTTATTATTTCCAGCTGTCCTACTTATTTCTCTCATTTGATTTTAATTCAGTTTTTGAAAAGGAGCTGGCTTGCCAGGGGTTATTATTTTTTCTAAACTCTTTCATCTCTAATTAAAAAAGATGTCCAAAGTCATTATTTCAGCATTTACTTATAATGTATTTATGACCCCATTGAAGTGGGGAGTCACGTGTTCCCATTGCTGATTCTATTGTTTGCACTGACACCCATGCCCAAGAAGATCAGAAAACACACGCAGCCTTTTAGACAAGTGTGAATTTCTTCTTGAAGAAAAAAAAAAAGAAAGAAAGCCATACTTTTTCCCGGAAAGAAAGAAAATGTTAAAGTAAGACAAATGTTGCATATGAATACACTTTAAAATAAGGAATCCAAATTAACATTCATTTAGTTTTCACAAGCTAGGTTTTATTTGGGTTAGATTTTAACAACTGAAATATTAAAGTGGGTGAAAAAAGGAATAAAAGACTGGATCTGGAGGCAAAGGGGATCATGGCCTCTGGGGCTGGTTGGGTTATTTATTTATCTTTGGGAAGTGAAGCAAATACATGAATCTTCTTCTTAAGTGTGATCCTTTGGTGGGTTGACTCCTTTACAGCTCATGTTGACATTTGACCCCTGATGTTGGGCATAGTAGGAGGTGCTTGGTTTGGGGGTCAATAGTGTCTCCACCCTCCCCATGGCCTCCCCATCCTAAGTGAGTTCTTGTTCTGTCTGTTCCCAGGAGAAATTATTGTTAAAAAGAGCCCAGCACCTTCCACCTCTAACTGCTTCCTTCCTCTGCCCCCCGACCACTGCTCCCCTCTACCTTCTCCCATGAAAGGAAGCTGCTGAGTCCCTCTCCAGAGGCAGATGCTGGGGCCATAATTCTTGTACAGCCTACATAACCATGAGCAAAATCAACCTTTTTTCTTCCTAAATTACCCAGCTTCAGGTATTTGCTTATAGCAACACAAAATAGGCTCTGACGTTAAGCCACAGGGCCATGACGGTTGCTCGGCAGTTAGCTGTGGGAGAGGCCGAGCTCGCCGCTCACAGGGCTCTGCATCTTGACTCCATCGGCCTCCCGTGCACACCTGCCTGGTTTCTGGAAAGATGGGAGACTCAGTCCCATGGGGAGCAGCCCTCCTCACCCTTTGCCCTGAGCCCTCTGTGCCCTTCCCCTATTCCCTCAGCTGCCCCGTCCGTCCAGACCCCCCTGATTTCAGGTTTGGTTGCTCAGTGGGAGGGGATAGCCCTGAGAAGACACAGCCCATGTACGTCGGGTTTATTGAGACACAACCCTATAGGAAGTAGAGGGGCGTCTGTACTGTGGAAGTCGGACTTCTTGGGTCTCCCGGAGGTCTTTCTTCATCACCCCCCAAACCTTTCATGAGGTGGTCAACAGCCCATGCTGCCCAGGGAGGGCAGGCTGTGTAGACACATCACATCTGCTCACCTATGTAGCCTTCACTAGATGCACCCACAATTCATGCTGAGCACGTGAAGGGGAGGGTGACATTTCTTAATGATCTCTGCCTGCCTTTGTAAGATGACCTAGTGAGAGAGATCGTGGCAGTGTAGAGGGCCTCTGAGCCTTGATATTCTTCATGAAACAGGGGCTTTGATTGGTGGAGTGGGGGTGAGGGTTCACTAGTGCATGAGAAAGTGCCAGTTACAAAGCAGGCTTCACTAATACAGGGTGGCCATGAAGTTCGAGTGCAATTTGAATTGTTACAACACGAAATATTGCATATGAACTTTATGGCCACCCTGTAGAAGTTCCACTTCCTTCCTCCTCCAAATAGGAATTCGAACCCCAAATTATTTTTCTAGGATGGGCGAAAGGCAAGCCTGTGCAGGGTCCTGAGGTATGGTCTTGTTGTTCCCTGAGGCCATTTTGGTCCCTGCTAGACTTACCATTGGAAAGGGGAGTCATGATTTAAAAAAAACTTGCAAAAATTTCCAGGATTGTTTGGGCTAAGGTGGCATTAAAAAAAAAAAACAACAAAAGAAGCCTAAGGCTAGAATTATAGACATGACCTTTTCCCTCTCTCTGAGAAATGGGAGGATAGCTTCTCCAAGAAAGAACACAGCTCATAAAAACTCCCCTGGATCCAGAACTGTAATGTGTTTTAGGACTGTTCTAGATTTAGCTTTAAATATCAGCCCTGGTGCAAAGAGAGTATCACCTTTGTCCTTTCACACACAGAACCACCTGGACTTACCACGGTGGATACAGGCTCAGCATCGCCAGCCCAGCCGTGCACATCTGTGCTGCCCACCAGAGGGGCAGTGGCCAAAGCCAACCACCTCCGTGCTGCCTCTGACCAAGGATGGTGCCATTCTGATCCATGGCGTTTCTCCTTATACCCCAAACTGAGAATCCTACCTGCCCTCCCTCCGTGAGCACACGGCTAGTGGTTGGGGTGAAGGTCAGAGGTAGGTGTTTTTCTTGTTCTTTCTTTACAGGAGGACTTAGGTCCTCTCTGAACGGCACAGCTGGGCGCCTCACAAGCCCCAGCCCCCTGGGTCCTCTGTCGCTGCCGTTTGGAAGCAAAGGTTTTATTACCCGAATCATCGGGTATCTGGGACTGCTATCCAGGAATGATTCTGAGAATATTCCTGTGGCATAGCCTAGGTAGAAATGGTTGTCTAATCTTAAATTTACATAAAATGATAATTTTGTACTCCATTGGTATTACTAAAACAATTTTTAAAAGCTGTGCACCTAAAGCTATTTTGGGCACAGGCATGTAATAAGGAGATGACGGCCTTCACCTAGAGCTAGGAGTGTGTGTGATCCTACTACGGAGGCTAGTGTAATCACAGTAAGGTGTGATCATTTGATGCTAATCTGGGGCAGCTTTCCCATCTCAGGCTTCTCTCCCCTTTGTGGCAGCTTAACTCCTGCCCGTCTGTCAGTCCCTTTCCCAGTGAGGACTTTCCTCACTGCCTGGGCCGGGTGACTTCGCTTTGCAACACTTATCTTAATTATTATTAAAAATGCAGCAAAGAGGCTCCAGAATCATCTGGTTCATGTGCGAATCTTGGCTCTGCTTCCTACTTTGATGGGGGCGCAGGGGAATTTATTTCACGTTTCTGCGTCTCACCTTTCTTACACGCATCAATAAAATGAGTCCATACCCGCAGACTTGCTGCAAGGACTAAATAAAAAAAGACACTCCCAAATTCACAGAGAGCCTGGAACACAGAAGAACTCAATAAATCCAAGCTGTAAAATGCCCTTCTTTCCCTCCAGACTGAACTGTAAGCGTGGAGAGAATAGGCTGGGAATCGCTCTGCAAGGCTGACACTGACAGTTAGTTGACTGTCCGCGTCTCACCAAGAGAGACACCTGTGCTGGCTCAGGCCGGGCTCCCTGGGCTTCTGGGAGTCAGGTGTGTAATCAGCAAGGAAGCCGTCTAAGGCTGGAAGCTGCGTTTAGCATTAGTGTTTGCTTTACTCTTTCTATAGTTCAGTGCATCTTTAATATCTTCAAAGAGAACAGCTCTTGCCCTCCCAGACCTTTCCTGTGTCCCTAGAAGTTTATTGGTGTGTTATATAAAGAGAATAGCATCAAAATCCACAGCCTGCATCATACGTATGCTTAAAACTTTAAAAAAAATTGATTTTACACCCAATTAATACCAACACATCATCATCATCCAAATTCCGTAGCTTAGATCAGGGTTGACTCTTGGTATCAATTTATTCTACGGATTTTGAAGAATGTGTAGTGGCACAAATCTGTCATGATGTTCCACAGAGTGGTTTCACTGCCTTAAAAATCACCTGTGCTCCCCCACAGTTTACAAATATTTTATGATATTAATTGATTCTCATGGTACTTATTGTGAAGAAAACAAAATCTGTTTTGCTATTTAATAGCTGAGGTACTCAGACTCAGGTCTTATTTAAGATCAGATGGAAGAAACGGGGCCTAAAAACTTAAGTCATAAACAGAGTTTCTCTTCTGCCCTAGTCACTCTCTACCGGCTTCCTCAGGACTTAGAGTGGCATCACAATTTCTTGGCCTACAGGTTCCTACCTTGGAGTTTTTGTTCTATTCATGTGCTCGAGTTCAGCAGTTCTTTCTGCAAAGGTGAATTTTGCCTTTTCTTGTTGTTTTGGAGCCACATCTAAATTCCAGCCTGGCCCACCTCATGCTGGGATAATGAAGGAGACCCCAGCTGTTTTCCTGCTCCAGCCTTTCTCCTTTCCCCTCCTTCCTCATATTCCTGCTCAGATAATCTTCTTCATGGGCAACGCTTCTTCTTATCACCTGCCTATTATCGGATGAAACCAAGCTCCTCATCCTGGCTCAAATCACAGGCAAATAAAGAATGATGTACATTTACATTTCTAAAAATATGCATTTATCACAAGGTCTAGATTTCCTTTTTTAAGAGTTTGGCAGTGTGAATGTGTGATGGCCTGAATTCTCACTAGAATTCTCTTTCGGTTTCTACTCTCACTAATAACTGACATTTTAATTTTTGCTATGT
Organism: Perodicticus potto; assembly: GCA_963574655.1. Lineage (NCBI taxonomy): Eukaryota > Metazoa > Chordata > Mammalia > Primates > Lorisidae > Perodicticus > Perodicticus potto. The sequence continues at coordinate 8,509 of CAUYRH010128785.1, forward strand.
TCTTTTCCTCACCCTTTTTTGGTCTAATTTGCCAATTTTATTTCCCATACTTTTTTGAAAATGGAATTTGCTATTTTCCATTACCTTCTGTAGTTACTTTTCTAGGTCTTTTCACATTTTTAGTTGTTTTTAGTAGAATTATGTCTTCCTAAACCAAGTTGCTTTTCTTTTTCTACCTCTTGACTCACATTACTCTCTAGAAGTAGTCAGAGCTCTTCTGCTGAGAGCTCTTGAGCCATATGCCATCTGCCTCCTCCCCCGATTTTAGACAGCTCAAATCTTTTGTAGAATCACAGCCTCAAAATGTTAGAGTTGAAGAGGACCTTAGGGGGCCAGGCCAGCTCATCATTTTGCAGATGAGAAAACAGGGCCTCAGAAAGGGAAGAAGTTTGCCCAATATCCCCGAGGTGGTTGGTGGAAGGGCTGGTAAGAGACCTGTGGACTCTGAACTGAGCACTCCTGCCAAAGCGCCACACCCCATCTCTTCGTGGTGACTTCACCAGACTTGATTTTCTTTAACACATTATAATTCTCCTTTTACTAGAAAATATTAACAGTTCCTCTACGAAAAGTTAAACTATCCAGGTTTTCTTACTTTCTTTTTCTTTTTTGTCCTTACTCAGAAAATCAATGTAGTTTACTCTTTAGAAATGAATTAGATCTGTAGACCCAAACTGCTTGGTGAAGTTGGGCTGAGATTCAGCTAGAAAATAACCCAAGAGAAATGTGCAGTGTTTTGCTGAGATGGTTTGCAATAGTGCCCCAAGTCCCCAGACCAGACAGGGATACTGAGAGCTGGAGTTTAGCCTTTCTGAAACGAATTTTAGATGGTCTTTTATTAGGCCCTTCTGTCAGGGACTGCTATCATAGTTAGATGGGAAAACACAATGCGATGCTACTGATTTTAAACAGAAGATGAATTAAAACCTGATACGTCATCTTATCTTTCATCAGGCCAACTCACAAATGGAGTAAGTTCCAAACAGAATTAACTGATTGAAATGGGGAATAAACATTTATAATCAGCAAATGCTATGGTATAAAAATCTAGACTACCTATTAGGGAAGTGATATATTTCAACCTTGAGTAGGATCGTCCATCCTCCCCCAAGGCCACCCCGTACGAGGTGGACAGGTCAACCCCAGCTCACTCATTCAACTTACCAAGAAGATACTAAATTTATGAATCAAGTAAAAATAATCAGCAATAATAACATGCCATTTAAAAAAATATTAAGGAAGCGCCAAAGATATAAAGCAAAAGGAGAATGTTATGTTCCAAGCATTAGATATGCTAAAAGTCAAAGATTGCTAAATTTATACAGTAGCCATTTTTAAAAATCAGCTAAATGTCACGCATTTGTTAATCTTTCCCCATGAAAAATGTGACATCATCTCCAAAGGCCCCTGCTATTAGAGGTAACTGCCAGTATTGTGGGTGTGTTCAATTAAAAATGTTTGGCTCTTAAATGATGGCACTACATTTTTGTTACAGCAAAATGAGATGGGGAGACTTAATAGATGCCAAGGGACAAAATTTCAAGCTCCTTTAAAATCCAGTTGACACATAAGATATTTATTACAGGGCAATGGGAGTTCGTTATTTCATCAATAGGCTGAGGGAATGGGATTCTACAGCCTGTGTGGAGAAACCCAGTTAGTGGTGTATCTGCAGTTAGTTCAGGAAACGGGGGCGGAACTATGTGCTGAATGGCACCGGAAGAGCACACCCTTTTCATGGCTTCTGACATAATGAGGTTTCATTAGTTACCTGAGATTATAAAGCAAACGTTAAAACAACTACCTCTGCCAGATTTCCTGCACCTATTTGGTGCTAGAATTTCTAGCTTTGGCAAAACAAAATTAAGGCAAATATAATCGAGTGGTTCTAGTGCCTTCTTCAGTAATTTTTAATATTTTCTCCGTATTGCCTGGGGAATTTGTCCTTAACAAGATTCGGATGTTGCCTACTGCGAGTGTAACTGAAGTGGATCTTGTGTATAAATTCGATGATGCTCTGGTCCTTTCTGGCGCTTCCAATGAGCAGGTGGTGATATTCATTTAACAGTCAGTAAGATGCAGATTCTGAGCAATCCCCTTGGCCCCGGCTGAGATGACTATAAATCCCGTCAGGAGTGCCTTCTCTTGAGAGAGCCTGAGATTCATGGGGGCCGTGCACGGTTAGTGGTTGTGGCCGGCAGGTCTCCGAGTCCGCTGACTTTGGGAGGATGCTCAGAGGATGCCGAGTCTGGGGATTGCACAGACGTGCGTACTCACTCCTGTGTAATTTTGTGTTATGGGTTAAAAGGCATGGACATCATGGCATGTTAGGGAGAACTTTGGATGAAATGACAAAAAAAAAAAATCTGCATTCACGTGGCAGCTCTGCAGCTTACCGACTGCATGACCGTAGCTAAGCACGGTCCCGCTTGGCCGTAGAATGGAGGTGTCGGACTGACACCTTCTGCTCCATGGCTGATTTAGACTCAACCCTCATCCCTGCTCATGGGTCATTGACAAAACCTTCCAGCATCCTCAGTTGGGGTCCCTCCGAGGGAGTTTGGGAGAGCCCTGCACTGTCACCCAGACGCGTGACTTGCTCCTGCCCTTCCCAGCGCCTCATTTTGGTGGTTGTGTACTAGTAACTAGAAGCATTTTGTCAGTGGTGAGCATTCCCTCCCGGCCTCCAGTCCTCCATATCACACCGTGTGAAACCGGCCGTCTCAGAAGGAGGAGCGTTGAGCGTCTGGGCTTCTGACTGTGCCTCTGAAGGAGAAACGCCGCGGGGGAGAAAGGTTCGAACCAAGTTCGCTGTTGTGGTTGTTGGCCTCGTTTCTGCGCTGCCGGAAAACCTGTCTAGTTTCACATTTCTTGGAGGAAATGTGATGTTCTGTAGTAAAAACAGATTTATAATGTGTTAAAGAACATAAGAAGGTCTAGGGATGTCACTGCAAAGTGCTGGGGGGTGGCACGTTGGCAGGAGTCTGTTCCCAGCCCCCCCATCAACCAGCGTGGGGATGTTGGGCAAATGACGTCCCTTTCGAAGGCCCAGTTTTCTCATCTGCAAAATGATGGAGCCAGGAATGATTCCTGAAGATCACATTCTGCAGATTTTGAAAGAATACTAAATTAACTCATAATGTTACTTTTCTGTGTCTCTTAAAAATCATTTAGCACAAAAAAGTTGGTCCCAATTTCTGTCACCATGTGGCATGGGAAGCAAAGACCTCCACCTACTACTTCTAGTCTCGCCTGGCTGCCCTGCTGGTAACACAGGCCACCACCAGCCCTGCCCCTTCTGGCCACGGCGTCTTCCTGAGGGTTAAAAAGGTCCGTGGCCTAACAGCACTGCGGAGGGAGAAACACTGTCCCTGCCTTCATGTATGTGGGTGGACAGAGGCTTGCTTGCCAAGTCCAAATCTTTGTGTGGGGTAAACTACTCCTTATACTAATCATAAATACCAGCATTTGACATTTCCTGCAAATGCTCTATTTCTTAATACAGAATTAACCTGCCAAAAACATTGTGTTTATAATCTAAATATTTGGACCGTCAGATAAAGGGGAGGGGAGTCTGTCTTCCTCCATATTTTGCACAGTGATGTGTCCAATAAATGTTAATCGTGATAATAAATAATCAAAAAAGAACATGTTGAGGGGAAGGATGTGAGGAACCAGGAATGGTGAATTGTACTAGCTATGAGAATTATTTAAAAGAAAGAAAATGAAGAGCTGCCTCTGGATCACCCACCCCACTGCAGACATGTCCCGGGTGGGAGAGCCCACAGGACACGCTTCATCCTGAGCAGGTGCGGGTGCAGGGCAGTGACGCGTGCGCAGGCCGGAACAGCACTCAAAGGTGTGACGCCTCCTCAGGGTCTCCCGGGAGGAGGTTCTGGGAGGAGGCTCAAATGCCAGAGCACTGTCTCTGGAGTCAGACAGACTTGGGTTCAGGTCCAGATTCTTTCAGTTCTGAGTGATCTCTCTGAGCCCATTTCCTCGTGTCTACAGCACGGTTGGTAAGTGTCCTGGGCTTTCTGAGTGCCGAAGGAGATTCATAGAGTTCATGTTGCACCTTCTGTCCCACCGCAGGATGTCTGCTTCTGTCACTGACTGTATGTGTCTTTTCCTGAGGCAGCTTTAGCTTAACATATTCTCGCCCATTGTCTCCCCAAATCTGTGAAATAAATAAGAAGGCCTTGAATGTGATGAATAGTGACTGAATGACTCAGGTCAATAATATAATAAAAACACTTGTCACAAAAATTGAGTCACAGGCGACAGAATTCAGGGACTGATGAGGACACACATGTCAACCCATGTTTGACGCAGTTACCTGCGTGTGCACTGCTGTTTTAATTGCAAAGTTCGAAACAATTATATTAACAAAGTCTCGCCCATTCAGGGGTGACGCAGAGGTAATGGACGCAGCCGAGGGTGACTCTTCCTAAGAGTGGTTAAATGTGCTTGTGTCTTTTAAAATAAGTTTGAAATTGAGAATGATTTGCTTCAAAATTCTTATTTTTTATTTTAACATAAAGATAAATGCAAAGGAACTGCTAAAATTTGAGTGCAAAAGACATTTATTTGATAAGAACTCACAAAGTCAGACCAAATTCCATCTTGAACTGTGTCTAGGCTTTTTATCTGGAAACTAAGGTTAATGTACTATTAGTCAAAATCCCTGAAGCAGAGGTCTTCGTCATCCCAGACACTTACAAGGGGCAGCGACGTGCGTTAGTTCTGAGATGGGGGCTCCCGGCACATGTGACCGGACAGAATGATAGAATGATAATGGAATAGCATCCGTAAGCCCCTGACTAACTGCAACACGCCTTGGAGAGCTACTTGAAGAACTATGCTTCATCGGTAGTGTTTATTTCTTTGATTTAAAAATTGTCCTAATTGTAAAACTCTCATAATGTTCAAATTGTTAATATGTTATTTATATGGAAAATAACCTTGAATAATAACTCGAATCATGCTAAAAGGAAAGAGTTGCCTTCCAACTCACTGCCCAAGATAAACTAGAATAAAAAGAAGATGCTGAATGCGGGGTCTCCTGCTTGGCTTTGTGCTCAGACCTGGTGTGGTGTCCTCAGAACTCTGAGAAACGGTACCTGCTGGGGGTTGAGCTGGAAAAGTTCAGGAGTGATGACGGGAACTAACCACCTTTATCAGTAATGAAGGCCACTGGATGGTCTGTAAGTACATGGTCATGATCTGGAAGCCTTCCGGGACAGCCAAAGAGGTTTGGGAGTGGTCTCAGTGTAGTGTGATAGAATCCAGTGGCTTCAACCAAGCCGAGCATAATTCACCACCTGATAGCAAATGCATTAATGTAAGTCTGTTGGGCTGAGATCAGACAAGGGACGGAGACCCTGGACCCCGACATGAGCACTCAGGGCTGTTTGGCAATAGCAGGCCATGACTATTTCAGGAACCAATAGATGGAATCCTCTGACTGATTCCCCTTGCCCTGATGTTTTCACCAAGCCCTTTCTAATAATAAAAGTTTCCTACTTAAGTTTTCAAACAAGAAGAATTTACACTAACTGATGTAACCGATGTTTGCAGGGCCTGATCGCGTTGGCAGGTATAGTTCTCAACGTACAGTAATCAGGTGCCTGCGTGAAGGGGAGAATGAGGTGGTTTATTCCGTGCCAAGGAGAAGCAGTGAGCAAGGGCCTTCCGAAGGCTGGAAGCCCAGGCCTTGTCTCTGGCTCACTTGCCTCGGCCCCTAGAGCGTGGTAGCATCTTCTGGCTACTTGGTGTGCACACTGGGAGAGGACTCCTGCCTCCTCCTCCCGGCACTTGCCTCCTCTTTCAGGTCTCCACGAGTAGGCTCAGGTCCCTGGACACGGTGGACTAAAGTGGGCGGCTGAGCCGGGGAGACAGCACCGAGCCCGCCGCCCGCCGAGGGCCAGGCCGTCTGCTTCCCTGCGCCGTCTCACCCAGCGCGCCTCTCACCCTCCCTCCCGGGGACTGACTGTACACCCTGCTTAGACATTTTCTCAACACTATTTACTCATAAGGAGAGTTCCTCATTTTTTGTCTTACTGGAAAAGAAACACAGGCCAACCCGATAAAACCAACATATTGGTAAGTACTGCCATTTGGAGTCTCAATTTGACAGGTTTGGAGAGCTCATGAGCCACAGACTTTCTAGTTAAAAGAGATGTTAAAGGTCGTTCCCTTCAAACGAGAGCAGAAAAAAATACATTTAATATTGCAATACACACGGCTCCACACAGACACAGGTGGGTGTGCGTATACACACAACTGCAAGGGAGGATACGTGAACTAATACTTTGCTTACGGTTTGGGGTTTGGACTGGTATTTTTTTATTGTATTTCATGAAAACACCTACTGGTCACTCAGTAAACTGAACTAGCGTGTGTGTGTGTGTGTGTGTGTGTGTGTGTGTGTGTGTGTGGCTTGCTGAGTTCAACCCTCCCCTCTGCTCGGTCCCGGCTTCTAATCCCTGGCGTCTCCCAACTGCAGGAGCAGGGATCAGATGGGAGTCATCCAACTTATCTGTCACCGAGTGGGACGACTAATGCAGGAGGGACGCAAAGGAAGCCAGGACGGCTGGCGCCACAACAGAGGAGCTGCGTGAGTGCCCGGGGCAGAAGCAGGCCTGGCAGGCAGTCACGCCGCCTCGGGCAGGGCTGGGAAGACGGTTTTGAGCACCCTCAGAGCTCTTCAAGGCTGTCAGTTCTCTGCGCGTCTTTGAGCTCCCATTCCCTTGTCCTGGGTGCAGCAGCAGAACCCTTATGGGGAGCTACTGCTGTCGGCTGAAGGTCATGGCTGACACCACAGTGTGCACACACCCAGGGGTCACCTTCTTCCTGATTGAATTATAGTAATAGAAATAGCAATGACCTAAAAATAACAATAACTGCCACCATTTCCTGGTGATTATTATGTGCCAGCATGCTGTGTATAACACACTATCCTATTTGATTTTTGCGTGATCTCATGAAGTAAGCAACATTTGCCTTTATGGAGTAAGAGACAGAGACTGGGCAAGTTGAGATAAATGATAAATTCACCCAATGGCACACAACTGCTATGTGGCAAAGGTAGGCTTTGAACTTGGATCTGCTTGCTTCACGTTGTCTACTCAACTCAATACATTTAGGTTGCACAGAACTGGCCGGATGACCTTTAGATCAGAGGGAACACTTTCCCCCTCCATGCACACTGGCCGTTTTCTGGAGAACTGTTGCTAACGTGGATTTTTATATCCTGCTACTTGGGAGACATGCAAAGAAACCAGACTAAAGGTCATCTCTTTTTTTTCAAAAAGTGTTTTCCGAAGATGATAAAGAACGTTTAAACTGATATTTCCATGTCTATGCCACCAGCAAAAACCGGGTCCCAGTTAATGCTTATGGGGAGCACAAATCCATGATTTATGTATGTGTCTGTACTTCTGTTTTCAGAAGATTCTATAAAGAAAAGTAACTCTCATGAAACTGTAAATGAAAACCAGCTTTCACACTGGAAAATGTAAAATGGGAAATTAAAACGTAATTGTGGAAGGCAGGCATGCTTTGATTTACTGAGGACTGTATTACAGTCACTGTGATTTAGGCCACAGGCTCTACTTACATGAAAACAAAACCTTGGGATTATAAGTGAAAATGTGGGTCCAACGCTTTAATTTCCAATTATGCTTCCTGGTGATAGAGTGAGACTTATCAGCTGTGTGGGTGGTGTTTTATTATGTTATTTTATTAACACGAGAAGAGGTGGCTATAAAAGGGTGTAATATTCCCCCTAAATACACAGATTTTTTTAGGCCTGAAGTTAGTAATTATGAATAAAATTAAAACCTATTGCATATTAGTTGTGGGAAAAATGCATAAACTTAATTATATCTTGTAGGTAGCAATTATTAATTCTATTCTACACTGCATTGTTAGAAGAACAAAATCTATGACAGAGAGGTCCATTTGAAAAGGACGGAGGTAGAGTCACAGGCCTTTGGAGCGGGGGCCTATCATATTAGACGTATCGTTGAGGTGTGTGGCTGATGGCATGTGGCTGTACGGGTAGCGGATAGCCGCTGAGCAAGCTGGAGGAGCTTATGCAGCTCCCACAGTGAGGCAGTGGCCAAGCCCAGGCTGGAGCAGCCAACGTCTCTTGCACCCAGGCGGTGAGCTCCTGGGTGAGTCGCTGTTCACTGCTCAGGCAGGCACTGGACTGGAGAGCGTAAAGGGCCCTTGATAATAGCAGTCATAAGACCAAAGAGTGAAATCATAACTCCTTCCTGGAGGGGTAACAAAAACCCCATTTTCTCCAGTGCTGACGTTTTCAGGTCCTGTGGCACTATGTGATCATAATTTATTTAGGGAACCGAGAGGGTTTTCCTGTATTATGACGTATCACAAGAATGTCCATCAACCTCAGTAATGGCCGTGACGGGGTCAGGGACCTCAGGACCGTGTGGCAGGAAGCACCAGCGAGCCCCCCTCTGCAGTTGTGCACGCAGCCTGGGGTAGAAAGAAGGTTCTCTCCCAGTTAATGACCTCTTTGTGAATCAACAGAGTCTCTGACAGTGATCCTCAGCACAGGGTTTCTGAGACACGTGAGCCACTTGTTTTTGAAATAGAGCGACATGCTGAAAGCCTCAGGGAAAAATAGCACTTAAAACATAAAACACAGGGATTCCTATTGCGCAATCCATTCCTATTCATACCCCAGAGTGGGAACCGTGTGTTAATGGCCTCCAACGTGGGTTTGACGGATGGGAAGCCGAGCACAAGAACCTCTGAAAAATTTTAAAGACGAAAGTAGCAAGCCCATCTTTGCCCTTCTAAGGAACCCAAACCTTCAAGCTCCCAATACCTTTTTTTCTTTTCCATGAACACCACCTAGTATTAGACTGATAAGTGCTGTCTCATGATTTGTTTTTGAGACAGAATCTCACTGTCACACTGGGTAGAGTGTCATGGCATCAGCTCTGGGTTCAAACTCCTGGGCTTAAGTGATTCTCCTGCCTCAGCCTCCTGAGTAGCTGGGACTACAGGCGTCCACCACAACACTGTGATAGTTTTTCTATTTTTAGTAGAGATGAGGTCTCACTCTTGCTCAGGCTGGTCTGGAACTCCTAAGTCAAGCAATCCACCTGCCTTGACCTCTCAGAGTGCTAAGATTACAGGCATGAGCCAGCACACCAGCCCCTCCATAAGCAATTTTTGTAATGATCCTAATGAAGAGTCCTTGTTACCCCATTTTACATATGAGGCTTGATGAGGTTAAATAATTTGCTGCTAAGTTATCGAGCTGACATAAAACCTCGGTGTGTTGAAAAGACAAAATCATTCTCTTAACTAGTAAACAAATGTAAAATCATCTTATTATCATTATCCTTTTTTCAGAATAACCACTTTAAAAGTTGGGTAAAGAGTGTTTCCCCTGACATTAGATCACCAAAGTAATCAATAGCAGAGGAAGTGCTGGACTCTGGAAGCCTGGTATTAATTGTAGACCTAATACTGAGTTAAAAATATTCAGAATCAGTCAGCGACCTTTATTTACTCATTTGGAGGAACGTACTGTTTTTTTTTTTTTTGCAGTTTTTGGCTGGGGCTGGGTTTGAACCCACCACCTCTGGCATATGGGGCTGGCGCCCCCCTCCTTTGAGCCACAGGCGCCGCTCGGGAACGTACTGTTGTTTTGTAATAAAATGTTTATGTGCCTTTTTGTATCAGAAATGGGCATAATTATTAGGTAGTTTTCTGACTCTTGGATGACACAGGGGCTCTTCAGTGGGTTAAGGCAGATGATCTCCAGTTTATAGCACTAGAGCTTAATTAATTTGCACATTCCTCACAGAATATGGAGAAGAAAATTCTTAAAAGTTAATGGGTTAGTTTCATATTTAGTCCATATATCTTTAGCACCACCCTGGGCTGAGTGTTTCGTGCTCTATAGCTTAGCGTAGGAATCGTAGTGGAAGAGAGGCGGTCAGGGGCTGTCAGTACGGTTTACACTCCGCTTTCAGCTTTTGCTTTCTGCTTCTTTGTGATAACTCTGATCTTTCCAGATGGGAGGGTTTGGGGTCTGGGATGAGGGTGGAGGTGGGAGGTAAGGGTTCTGGTGAAATAGGGGCACATCCGTTTTCTTGCACAGGAAATTTGGGATGCAGTCTGTCCTTCTTTCCCACTTTTTAAAGCTCTTTAACCTTGAACAATTGAGCCCGTCTGCGTTTGTCCAACAGAGAGGCAGATTCCTAGGTAATGTGCCGGCGAGTGTGCCTAGCTGCTGCTGGGCCGTGTGACTAGAGGCCCTGGAGGCCGGCTCCTCACAGGGAGCGCCTGCCTCGGCCTGCTCCGCTCCCTGAGAGGTGGAAGAGCCTGGCGACCAGCCCGTGATTGTTCTCAGGCTGTTTCCCCTCCTGAAACCAGAAACGCGGCTGCAAGACGGCGTCTGAGAGGCCAAGCTGCAGCTGTGCCGCCGACCTCGCCTGCTCAGCTCACATTCTCCCCCTCCGGCCCGTGATTACTGGTTGTGAGGCCGCTTGTCTCAGGACGCCCGGAGGAGGCCGTCACACACAGAGAGTAGGTGTTGTGCTCTGGGGAGAGGAAAGGCGACTTTGATAATGTGATGTTTTCTCTGATGATTCTCTTAATTATTTTGTGAAAGTGAAAATCACCTTTCTTCGTTTAAACATTTTGCCGTGTTAGAATGGAGACTACTTCGATGCTGCTTCCTATCAAAGTTAAAATTTTCTAGGTTGGTTTCCTTGTTTTCATTATTTCAAAAGTTATTAGGATTGTAACTGAGGCAGAACAGACTTGAGGGGCTATTCTTGCCATTCTCCAGATTGCTGGACTTCTGAAAGTCAAGCTTGTTTGGACCTAAAACCCTGTCTCTGCATATTGGCTGGACAGTGACAGGCGGCCGGACCCCCTTCGCCCCCCTTCGCCCAGTAACGCCCCTTAGTCTCTACTGAGCTCATTGTTTGGGCCGCAGTTTTGGGGGTCACAAGAGGGCACAGTATAGACAGCAAATGTCCTGTCTCGGGGACAGGTGTTTCAGGTCTCCTAGTAACTTATATTAGGCACACAGGGGTTGTGTGGTAAAAACGTCTGGATTTTATTTTTATGGGCAGGGTAGAGCTTTTCTCCCTTGTCTATGAGCCGGCAATGGTAATAAGTAGAGAGAAAATATGGGGCGTATGAGAAGAAAAGAAGGAATGAATCTTTCTAAGAGCAAGTATGTGAAAGGAGATTTTCCCATAAACCTGATGCTATTATAAAGAGAAAAAAAGTAAACCTAGTAAACATGTGATTGATCCAATTAACAGTAATTTGAAACTCGTGGAAATCTGATATCGGGTGAGCCAGAGTGCACATACAGCCTGTTCAAGAGAACCGTGCATTTGGTGCCCCTTTTGGAAGCAACCGTTTTCATAGTCAAGCTGGGCTAATTGCACCTCATTTGTATTCATTTCCCTCTAGCTGGCAATACATAACCAAGGCAATTTGAGTTAGTAAATGCAGGATATTGGAAACTTCCAAAGCTAGATTTCTTTAAATTCCTTAAAACATTTTACATTCACATAGCTTGGGGTCTCTCTATAAAAAATGGACAGTCTAAAGCATTTATCTCAACATGATGACATAATAAAAACAAAGCTTTAGACGTCCACAGGGGGAAGCCCATCAGTTGGGCTAAGGCCAGTGTGCTTGTCAAGTTTTGTGAAGATTACTGTAGGTGAAAAGCCTTATCAGAAACATGCTTGGCTTTGATTCACAGTAGCGATAGGTTTGTAGGTAAACTTTAGTACAGATGCTTATTCATACTTTAATAAAACCCCTTGGTATGCTATGATTGCCTTCTTGAGAATAGATTTTCTTACTATGAAATCCCGAGCACTTGTTGTTTTAAGTCAAATTGTAGTCACCTTGAAAAATTAGAAAAATGTGGGTCCTTCTAGTGCCAGAGGGAAGGAATGAATGTTAAACACACACAGATCTAGAAACCCTCGAAAGACGAAGGAAAGGAAAGTGGAGAAGAACCTGGTGGTCCCCTGTTAGATTGTTGAAGCATGACACTCGGGAGTTGACTGCGGCTGTGTCTGAGAACGACCGAAGACGCGCCTTCATTCTGCTGAACATGTCGTCAGGGGATTCGGCTCTGCTGACCCCATTGGCACGTGGAGGGCTGGGAGCCCGTGGAAAGGAACCTCCAGGATTTCCAGAAACGGTGACTCACCGCAGAACAGAGCGACGAGGAAGGCGCAAGGGCTGGGAAGCCGAGACCCACCAAGCCCTGAGCAGGGCCATACGTGCCCCAGAACGGAAGCAGGGAAGAGGCGAACGAGCTGGGACAGTGCGTGGAGCCCTGTTGGCCACAACCCTGGGCAAGTCACAGCGTTTCTCGAGGCCTCCATTTCCTCTGAACACAGCATGGTGGTTGGACTTAGCTGACACCTGAGATTTGCCCCTCAGTGCTGTGGGTCTGAGTGACTGGGCCCATCGCAGAGTCCCTTCCTGTCCTGCAGGACCAGAGCTCAGGGCCGGGCACTGTCACGGGCTGCGACCGGGGCCCCTGCGTCAGAAGAGAGAAGATGTGGGGGGGAAGCTGTGGAACAATGGTCAAAACTGCCGGCCAGACGCCACCCTCGTCAATAAATGGAAGGACTTTTATTTCATCTTCTTGTGCGGCAGTATTAGTAAAAAAACAAATTTCTGTATTATAAACAATACAAATAGTCGACATCTGTTGAGTGGTTATTACAAGCCAGACGTGAGGCAAAGGACCTTCCAGGCACTGTCTCATTTAGCTCTCACAACAACCCTTTGAAGGAGGTGCCGGGTGTTCCCACTTTTATACACAGAGAAAATTGGAGCCCTGGAGACAGAGCCCGGCCCCAGGCAGGGCAGCCGTCGGATTTGGAGCTGGTTTGCTGCGCGGCCTGGCTGTTCATTTTTCATGCTGCCCTGCGAAGTCCCATGGTGGCCAACAGGACACAGACAGCATAAATACTGATGCCATTACCCAGTGCAGTTTCATTCCTGACAAAAATGGCAAATAGGAAGATTCCGTGAGCCACGGAGGAAATGCTTTTTTGAAGTGAAGAATGAGAGTGATGGGAAAATGTGTCTCTGAGCCACTGGGTCCCTTGGAAAAACAATGCACGCTCACGGGCAGATGGAAATACTGCCCAGAGGGCAGGGCGCTGGGCGGTAACTTTTCTCTTCCACTTGATGTTTCTTTAACGTTGTCTGCATAATAGGAAATGAAATAAACATAACTTAACCCCAGGGAAACGGATTTCTTCATCAAGGTACCCTTTTAAGAATCTGATTTCTAGCAAGCTGTGTCCTTGTGAGGAAGGGCAGAGAACTTTGAGTACCTGGAGTGTATATGAGCTGCTTTAGGCCAGAGATGGGCGGATTCGTGCGGCTGGGCCACGCTTTGTTTACATAAGAAAGGGGACGCGGGGTTTGTGTTCCTCGGCCTCGGCTCCGTGTATAACAGTGTGGACATTTCTGACTGTCCTTTTGATTCCAGTTGAAGCTGCTTGCCACAGGCATCTCTTCCTAGATTGCTGCGTGATTTACGCAGGTCTAAAGGAGACCAAGCATCATTTATCTTCAAACCAGGAAAGAGATGAAAGCGGCTCGGTAGTAGAATTTCCTGTGGAGTTAGATCAGCGCATCAAAGGGAAAAAATGTCATTGTTTCATGAAAAACTAGGAAACGTGAGTCAGTTTCTAATGTTGCGGATATTTGCCTGTTTTTGAAAAATCTCTGCTAAAGGATAAAAACAACCGGAGCAGTGAACTAGAATGATTGAAAAGCCACTACCACGAAACATGGGCTTTTCCAGAAGGTGAAAATGAAAATGAAGAATGAAGTGGTACAAATGCCAGCTTAGATCACTGGTAATTCATTTCCGCATGATTAAGTCTAATTTTCTGCTGTTGCTTGAATATTTGAATATTTCTCTTGCTTTAAGAGGAAAAACAAATATTCCTCAGAATGGATGCTTTCCCGGCCTGGATGCCCTTTGCTCTGGCAGGTGGTTCCCACTCCACAGCTCTGTCCTCGATGACAGCCCCCGTGAAAACGGTGCTACCCCGGCCTCCCTGCTCCGTGCGAATCTGTACCATGGCTGCTGCATCTGCTATAAGAGTCCTATTCTTTTTAAATGTGTTCCACAGATTTAGAGATATTTTAAACACTGCGATGCCTGAAGAAAAAAAATGTTGTAATCAAGCCATTTGTCGCCGTGAGTAGGAATCTGAGATTCCCAGCAGACGGAAGAGATGTTACGGGTTTCTCCCCGGCTACTGTACATGCCATAAGGAAAACAATGATGCCTGAAGTTGAACTGACTGCCAAGAATAGATCAGGAAGAATCATGTCTCCCGTGACGACTGGCTGTGATCCTAGGGATTTTCCCTTTCACTCTGAAACCTTGACTAGGAATATATCTTTCCCCTGTCTCTCCTTCTCTCTTTTCTTTTCTTTCCCTTCCACCCCTCCCTCTCCATCCCCCTCTTCCCTTGTCCCATTCTTTCTCTCTCTCTTATCTCTCTCTCTCTCTCTGTCTCTCTCGATAAACGATGACTTCTGCAAACCAGGTAGTAAATGGAGTGCGATGCTTATCAAGGCCATCTGAGCCTGTGGCTCCCGCAGCGTCGCTCCAGGGGAAACATACTGTTTTCACCCCCAGTCCTCAGACCTCCATTTCTGACTCAGAAGAGCCTGGCGGTGATGTCATTATTCAAACAATGTGCTGGAATGATTTCCCAGGCACCGCAGCTCCCGCCTGTAATCCCAGCACTCTGGAAGGCCAAGGAGGGACGATCACGTGAGCTCAGAAGTTCAAGACCAGCCGGAGCAAGAACAAGATCCCATCTCTAATAAAAATTAAAAAACACGTTAGCTGGAAAAAAATATTATCAAATGATTGAGAAAAGAAAGAAGTTTCTCTGAATAAATATTCTTTCTCCAGAGATATGAAGACTCCTCAATCAGAGGCTTCCACCTAAACTGAGGCATCAAGAGAATATTCCCACCTGCAGGTACCACACTCAGGGATATGGTGCACTCCTGGGTGGAGGACTCCAGCTCGACTTTACCTATAAAAGCAAACCATGTAGCCTAATCATGTGTACCCTTATCTTAATCCAAAATAGTGGGGGGGGGGGGGAGAGAGAGAGAGAGAATACCATTCCTGTCACCACCAAAGACTCAGAAACAAAAACTGAAAACCTCCTCAGAGCGCCCCTATCAAGCCACTTACACTGTCGGTTCATAAACGTTTGGAGAGTCTAGAAGCTGAAACCACCTGGAATTGTCCAGCCGACGGCCGAAATGCAGGAGTCTGGGGATGGTCTGGCACATGGGCTCCAGCAGCCCAAAGAACCGGGCTGGAATGATAGAATCTTGCTTGTAACGCTTAGTGTCGGTTGACTTTGGGCAGGTTACTCGGCGTTTTCTCTGTTCCAAGTCCCTAATCTTTCAAATCCCGCGTAAGGAAGTCAGACTTTGTATTACGGCCTCGGCTCTCTCCTTCCGCTGCTAATCCTGCTTCCCCTTTGTCCTTGTTCTCCCACCGAGGTGGCGGGAGCCAATCTTTGTGCCCAAAGCACCTGCCATGAGGCTTCTTCTGTGACTCACGGTGTGAAAGCAGCAGATGAGACCTAGGAGGGTTCTTAGGAGTTTTAAATTGGCTTTGGTCTGTCAAACTGATTACAAATTGCATTTTATTAGGACAGTATCCATTTATTTTATGAGTGGACTAATAAAAAACTAACGTAATGAGTTGTTTGTCTCCAATGTGCTAACACTGGGTGACGACAGTTTTCATGTATAATGGTCTATTGTAGTTTTAAAAGGTTAAAAATTATAGGTGTGAGAAAAGCCATAATCCATTATTTGTGGAGGACACCAAGTGTGCACTTTTTGAAACACATTGAAATCTTTAAACCCAAACCAGCCCATTTACAGCTGAGAAAACTGAGACTCAAAGATCTGAAAAAAGGTTTTTGGTTGGTCATCTGTGGGAGACTTGTAAACATGCCGCCCAGACGGCCTTTCCAGGGAGGACTCAGTCGCGTGGAGGTGGTCAGCCACAGCCAGCTGTCCACTTCCCTGGGCATTCTCTGGAGCAGAGTCACTGTGTCCAAGGCTCCCTCCTAGAGGAGCCAGTGTCTGAGATGGAGGGATGCAGGTAAACACGCCTGGCTATGCCCACCATAGGACGGTCCGGTGGGCAATGCTCCTTCCAGCCCCTCAACCCTGCCAGGCTGCATGGCAGCCACCTGCCTCGTCCTCCCCTTCCTGGGTGTTGACCCCTAAAGAACTTCTTATACCCTCAACTCTGTCTCAGTGTCTGCCTCCAGGGAACTCAACTCATCACATTAATTAACTGAAATTACACTGTATCTTGGCATTTTGGGAAAGAGATTTACAAAGAGTATTTTCTTCAGTTTAATACACTTTATAAATAGGAATCAAGAACTCTTTTCATGGTTAACCATAAGGGTTAGAAAGAGTATAACTTGCCATAAATGGAAGATAATCATAAAATATATCTAAAGCATAAAAAAAATTAAATTTCTAGTGGAATTCTGTTTTCTTCGCCTCATGCCCTAAGCTTCTTTTTTTCCTAGCTAAAAAATACCAACAAGTGTGGGAATAGTTAAGATAGGCTAACAACAACTAGTGTTATCTTGATACAAAGGATTGGAAGAGAATTAAAAGGGAATAATTTTCTCACTATGCAAACCAGTATTAGTTAATGCTATTTGAGAATCTCCCTGATTTATATCAGTGTACAAGAAGCACTGGAGCCGCACCGCGGCAGATCATTTCCGTGTAAGCAAATGACCAATGATCCACCATCATTTAGCAGATATAATTCTCCTCCATTATTATAAAACTCAGAATGGACATACGTCTGATGTTGTTTTCTTAGTTTCCCCACCAGTCTCCTATTCTTTTTTTTTTTTTTTTAAGATTAATGTAATTATTTAATGACACAGGAAAATGACATGTTATAAAACAATCTGGTTACAAGTAGTAGGCAGAAGATAATTTCTCTTTTGATAAAAAAATTAAAAATGCATATTAACATGCACAGAAAAAACTGGAAGGTTACATACCAAAATACTATTCTAATGTAAAGGTGGCCTACATTTTCTCTTTGTTCTGTTTCTGTGTTTGAAGGAGATTCTAAGATTCCTGCAGATAAGCCTCCTCCCAGTTCAAGTCAATCTACCCCTTCCATTTAGGCAGAAATAGAAAAATTCATTCCTTTCTTTCTTTCCTTGATTCATTCACTGGAGAATAAATCTTTTGATGCCCACAAAGCCGGCTCAGGAAAGGAGGAGTGAGAGAGATAGAGATGGAATGTGGGAGGGTGTATTTGTGAACCTCTTCTCCCCTGTACCAAGCCCAGGCCAGCTTGGAGAAAAGATTAGGGAATTAGAATTTGTGGAGCAAAAGGGAGGTGACAGTGTGAAGATGAAAAAGAAAGAAGAGACTTAATAAAGGAATAAGGGAAGGTTTTCCTTAATCATGTGGACCCCATATACAGAATATGCTTTCTCTTTACAATCACTCACACTTTCCTGGGAAGAATAGATGACAACTATGGCCCAAGACGAAGGAGGGAGGAGGGGGGATGGGAGGGGAGGGGGGAAGTCAGATCGAGGGAGGGTGAATGGTGGGATCACACCTATTGTGCATAATGCAAGGGTACATGTCGGATCTATTAGTATAGAGTATAAATGTCTTAACACAGTAACTAAGTAAACGAGATGAGGCATGTATTAACTGGGGTGATGTAAGCATTCCTAATTCTATATGAAATCAGCACATTGTACCCCAGAAATGCATTAATGTATACATGATCTATGTGTTTGTGATTTAATAAAAAAAATGTATTATTAGGCTCGGCGCCTGTGGTTCAAGCAGCTAAGGCGTCAGCCACGTACACCTGAGCTGGTGGGTTCGAATCCAGCCCGGGGCCGCCAAACGACAATGACGG
>CAUYRH010128790.1:0-37865 GCA_963574655.1 Perodicticus potto
CCGCCAAACAACAATGACGGCTGCAACCAAAAAATGGCCGGGCATTGTGGCGGGCGCCTCTAGTCCCAGCTACTTGGGAGGCGGAGGCAGGAGACTTGCTTGAGCCCAGGAATTGGAGGTTGCTGTGAGCTGTGATGCCACGGCACTCTATCCAGGGTGA
The DNA here is from genome assembly GCA_963574655.1 of Perodicticus potto. Lineage (NCBI taxonomy): Eukaryota > Metazoa > Chordata > Mammalia > Primates > Lorisidae > Perodicticus > Perodicticus potto. Next base: position 161 of record CAUYRH010128790.1, read on the forward strand.
CAGCTTGAGGCTCTGTCTCAAAAAAAAATAAAAATAATAATAAAATAAAATTGTATATTGCTTTGGATAGTATGGACATTTTAACAATGTTGATTCTTCCCAGCCATGAGCATGGTATGTTTTTCCATTTGTTGACATGTTCACCTATTTCAAAAAAGCCAACATTTTGTTTCATTGATCTTTTGGGTTTTTGTTTCAATTTCATTTATTTTTGCTTTGATATTTATTATTTATTTTCTTCTGCTAATTTTTGCTTTGATTTGCTCTTATTTTTCTAGTTCTTTGAGATGCACTGTTAGGTTTTTTTATTTGAAGGTTTTTTACTTTTTTGATATGTTGCTATTGAATTGCCCTCTCATTATTGCTTTTTTTGTATCCCATATTCCTTATGCTTTGGTACGTTGTGTTTTCATTTTCATTTGTTATAAAAAATTTCTTAGTTTCTTTCTTAACCTCTTCATTGACCCACCAGTCATTCAGGAGCATATTAATTCCCATGTGTTTGTATATTTTCCAATGCTACTCTTGTTATTGATTTCCAATTGTATTCCAGAGAATATACTTGGTATGATTTCAATTTCTTTGCATTTTTTAAGACTTGTTTTGTGGCCTAAGATATAAGCTATCCTTGAGAGTGATCCATAAGCTGAAAAGAATGTGTATTTTGCAGTTGTTGGTTAACATGTTCTATAAATATCTATTAGGTCCATTGATCTTTAGTGCACATTAAGTGTAATAGTTCCTAATGTTGATTTTCTGTCTAAATGATCTAACCAATACTAAAAGTGGAGTGTTGAGGTCTCAAATGATTATTGTATTGAGGTCTCTCTCTTTAACTCTGGTAACATTTGTTTTATATATTTTGGGGTTCTTGGGTTGGGTACATACATATTTAGGATTGTTATAGACTCTTCTTGAATTATATCACTACATAATGACCTTCTTTGTTTTTGTCTTGAAATCTATTTTATTTGATAGAAAAATGAGTACTCCCACTCTTTTCTGGTTTCTGATTTGCATGGAATATCATTTTCCATCCCTTTATTTGTAGTCTATGTGTGTTTTTATAGTGAAGTTGGTTTCCTACGAACAACAGATAGTTAGTTCTATCTTTGTTGATTAGCAAGTTTAGTCCTTTCACATTCAATGTTATTATTGATAGGTAAACACTTAACTGCTGCCATGTTGTTAATTGATTTCTGGTTGTTTTGTGGTTCTCTCTTTCTTATTTCCTTCCTGTCTGGGAAAGTTTTTATTTCTCCTTCATGTTTGAAGGATATTTTTGCAGGACATAATATTCTAGGGTTAAGGGTTTTTTTCCTTTATCCCTCTGAATATGTCATACCACTCTCTCCTGGCCTGTACGGTTTCCACTGAGAAGTCTGCTGCCAGGAGTATTGGAGCTCCTTTACATGTTATTATTGTTTTCCTTTTTTTGCTTCCCTTAGCAACTTTTCTTTATCTGGGAACATGGAATTTGATTTTTTTTTTTTTTTTTGCAGTTTTGGTTGGGGCCAGGCTTGAACCCACCATCCCAGTATATGTGGCCAGTGCCCTACTCCTTGAACCACAGGTGCTGCCCCATTAGAATTTGATTATTAAATGCTCTGAGGTAGTCTTGCTTGAGTTACATTTTCTTGGTGTTCTATGAGCTTATAGTACCTGAATATTGATATCTTTTTCTAGGTTTGGTAAGTTCTTTGTTATTATTTCTTTGAATAAACTTTCTATGCCATTCTTTCTACTTCCTCTTTAAAGCCAAAAACTCTTAGATTTGTCCTTTTGAGGCTATTTTCTGCCTCTTGTAGGCATGCTTCATTATTTTTTATTCTTTATTCTTTTTTCTCTTCCAAGAAAAGAATCCCATTATTTCAAATCCCATTATTTCAAAAATTCATGCTAATTTTTTCTTCTGCTTGATCAATTTTGCTCTCTAGAGACTCTAATGCATTTAAGTTTGTTGACTGAATTCTTAAGCTCCAGAATTTCTGCTTAATGTTTTTTCATGATTTCAATCTGTTTTGTTTATCTGATAGGCTTCTGAAATCCTTCTCTGTATCATCTTAAAGTTTATTGAGTTTCTTCAGGACAGCTATTTGAATATTTTACCTGAAAGGTCACATCACGTATCTCCATCACTCTAGGATTGGTCACTGGTACCTTATTTAGTTCATTTGGGGAGATCATGTTTTCCTAGGTGTTTTTGATACTTGTTAATGTTGATGTCTGGGCATTGAAGAGTTCGATATTTATTTTAATCTTTACAGTCTGGGTTTGCTTGATCCCATCCTTCTTGAAAATGTTTTCTAGTTATTCAAAGAGAATTGAGTGTTGTGCTCAAAGTCTTTGCTCATTGAAGCCAGACCACCCCAAACCAAGAGATGTGGTGACTTTTGCAGACTCCTGGTGGTACTGCCTTGGTGGACTTGGGTAAGATATAGGAGAATGATTGATGCATTCATTCACTTTGCCCCGAAGGGGACTGTGTTCGTTCATTGATACATTCATTCACCTTGCAAAAAATAAAGAAAGAAAGAAAGAAAAAAAAGATATAGGAGAATGCCCAGGATTACCAGGCAGTCCATCATTCTCTTCCCTCATTCTCTGCCCTGGGCTGTTGGAGTTTTGGGATGAGTGACATGGGAACTCCCTTGTAGCCACCAGTACCAGTTCACACCTGAACCCAGCTCGGTCTCACCCATAGCCCATGGTGACTGTTGCCTGGCTACCTCTGATGTTTATTTAAACCCTAAGGGCTCTTTAGTCAGCAGGTGCTAGGACTAGGTCCTTCCTTTCAGAGACATGTTTTCTTCTGGTACAGGATAGGTTCAGAAATGCTTTCCAGGAACTAAGGCCTAGACTCAGGGGCTTCAGGAGTCTGATTGGTATTTTATTTTACTGTGGCTGAGCTTGAACTCAAGTTGCAAAATAAAGTCCTTTGAACTCTCCCTTTCCTTCCCCTGGGCCACACTGCCTGGAGTTGGGGGAGGACTGACATAAGCATTGGCTTGGCTGCTACTGCTACTATCTCACTGGATCACTTGCACCTGAAGTCTACCAGAAACGAGCCAGTCCAACCAAAGGAACTGGCCAAAGATCGCAGCCTTTGTGACTGGACTGCCTTATAAATTTAGACTAAGGATGCTTTTTGTGAGTCAGTGGTAGGGCTATCAGGCGGTCAGGATGCTTTTTGTGAGTCAGTGGTAGGGCTATCAGGAGGTCAGGTATCAGGCAGAAGATCTCCTTCTGGCCAGGCTGGTCTAAGTGTTCCTTCCTTGGATGCAGGCAGAATCCTATCCTATGCTGGGTCCCTATACCAGGGAAGCCCTCAGTTTCAATGCAAAGTTTCATAATCACTTCATTATCCCTCTCCTGGGTACACGATCCTCTCTCCATTTAGTGTGCTATGCTCATGCTGCCAGGGAACAGTGGAGGGGTGGCGTAGGCTGACCAAGATGATATTTCTGCCCTCTTCAGTGCCTCTTTCCTTGATATATAATATCCAAACCAGATGGTATGATTGCTCACCTGATTTTTGGTTCTTCTGAAGGTGGTTACTTGCATGGATAGTTGTGAATTTGGTGTTCCTGCAGAGGGACGGTCACGGGAGGTTTCTATCTGGCCATTTTTCTCCCCACTCGTCCTCCAAAATATCAATGACATTATATATTTTTGAGATTTATCCACATGGGTACTTACAGTGCTAGTCCATTGATTTTCATCGCTGTATAGTATTCCATCATATGACTTCCTGTCCCACTTGCTTTCCTTGTAATTCATTCCCCACATTTATTCCCCTGAGTGAGGTCAGTAAGTGTTCAGTTTTCTCCAGACATTTCCAATCCCCTAATTATGGAGAATTTCAAAAAAGGAAGTACCTTTTTAAATGTCAACCTTTAAAAATATTGTTCAATGCATGTTGTGTCTATTGCTGGTATGTTACCTTTTTTTAAAATGTGCTATTGTGTCCTCCTCAGTCTATATAAAGGTAGAAATGAAATGCGAATGGCTTGCTCTAGAAGCCCTGATTCTGATGTACGTATGTATTACCATTTCTTCATTTGCACTTGGTTCAGCCTTTACTGACGAGCTGTGGAGTTCCCAGGCGAGCTTTGAGCTCTACTGCTGCTTCTGACACATGGTCCCTGGCCCTTGACCTCATGACCGACTGCCACCAGCCACAGTGTAATGGAATGAATGAAGTTTATCACCAGGAACACAAGCTACCCTGAGATTTGGACACTTTCTCTCACTCATAATCAAGTTTTTATTTTTAGAAGAAAAGAAAGCCTTTACCCTTAAAGTCTCTATCATACATCTTCAGAAGTCTGCAAATGGGAGTGAGAGTGGGAGGAAGGTGTCTTTGGGCCTGGTAACACTGTGCTGCAGCAAGTGCAGGGATGTGGAATCAGACCAGGCCAGCCCATCCCAGCTCTACTCATAGTAAGACAGTGGCTAGATACTTACACCTTCTCAGCCTAAATCTACTTTACAAAGTGAACTTCCCTTTAGGATCTTATAGGATTAAAAATATTACACATGCAAAAAGCCAACACCGGGGCAGAGTAGATACTAAATGCACATTACTCTCCTTGTTTCCTTTGTTCCTCTGATTGTTCTATGTGGGAGTCCTGTTCACACACAGATAAGACTGATTACTTCCCCATCCCAGCATCAGAGGGCCAGGGAGGAGTACACAATTACATCCTAACACCTATTTCCAGAAAACATCTCCTTGGTTTTTAAAAATTGACTATAAAAACCTCAGAATAAAAACTAAATGAAGATTAATGCACTGTACAGATCTAGTTTCTTAGGATAGAAATATCCTAGGTGATGCCTCCTGCCTGAGATGGTATAGAAAATAATCATTCCAAAGCCAAGCTCCCTAAATCATCTTTAACTGCTTAAACGTGAGACTCCTGGCTGCATCCTTTCAGCTACCTCTCCCTAATTGTCTTTAGACTCTCTAGAGAATCACTGGCTCTGTCCCCTGGCTCCCAATCCCACCCTGGCTCTTACCCAAAGATCTGGACCAAGTGCATCTCTTGATGTCTTCTGAAGCCTGGACTGGAGCCCCAGCTCCTCTCTGCTGCTCACAGCACTGCACCTGCCTGCTCCTTCCTCCATGGGCCAGAGCTGTATTTCGCCAGGAGGATTTTATAGCGATGAGCATATCAATCAGATTTTTATTTTCATTTGTAAGTGAAGGAAACTCAAGTCAAACCAGTTCAAGGATAAACCAAAATAGGCGGGGGCTTTGTTGGGTCCTGTCACTCTGATGGCCAAGGCTAGGCTGGATCAAAGGTGGTTGGATGCAGGATCCCAACCAGGGCCCCCCATATGAGCATGTGTGTGTGCACATGTCTGTTTGTCTGTCTTAGTTTATCCCCCATCACCTGCCCTTGGTCTTCATCCTGTCCCACCATGGATAGGCTGACCCCACATTGTGGAGAAAGTGGCCCTTGTCAGCTCAAGCCCCTCTCATTTCTGTCCATAACTCTATAGGATCTGACACCTACTTTGCCCTAAACTTAAAAAGGGCTTTGCGTTTTGCACAAGCACAAGATCTGACAACAGACAATTCCACCAGAATCACAGAGAGAAGGAAATTCTAAAGCAAAAGAAGGGTGCCAGTGGGTGAAGAGCACTGAAACCCAGGGCCTGAGAGGTTTTCAAGTTTCTGTGTGAAAATGGCCATGGACATCAGAAACAGTGTGAGCAGGCATCTGAAATCCATGAGCCTCCTCTCTCAGTCTCTACAGGGACAGGAGACATCAATGCTTACCCAGTTCTTCCTCCCCTTTCTGGGTGCCTGGAAGGTCACACTTCCTGCCCCGTGAGTGAGCTGTGGCCAAGTGCCTTGCTCTCAGAAATGACATGTGAGCAGAAGTGACATGAGTCACTCAAAGGTAGAAGAGTTGAGGGTCAGTGTGTGATTTCCTTTACTTCCTTCCCCCTTAGCCACGATTGTGAGGGACTCTCATGGTGACAACATGACACTCAAAGACCAAAGCAGCCTGAAACATGGAGCCAGAGAGTGATTGGATTCGGAATGAGAAATCATAAACCTTCATGTTTTAAGCCATGCTATTTGGAGGTTGTTGCTGTAGCATCACTTAGCCTATCCTGACTAATCCAACTGGACATTCAAAAAGTTACAGAGCTCCACCTTTTCAATGAACTCTGGGAGCTTGACTATTTCCCCTAATCCCTCTGGGCATAAATTCACCTTTGCAAGCTGCCTGAGATCATTGCAGAGAAGATCATTAGCTAATGATCAGTGAAGGAAACTACTTTTCTCTAATACAAAGGGTGTCAGAGACAGGCCAGATGCTCACCAGTCCCAGGCCTCACTTGGCCATCGTTTCCCAGCCATCCTGCGTCATGTAGGGGCCACGAGACTGAGTTCTGACTGATGCGTGGGGTAGAATGTCATCGTGGCCTTCCAGGCTGGTCATAAAACATCCTGTGTGATCGTCATTGTTTTCTCTTCTTTTTCCCATTTTAGAAGCTAAAATCAAAGGACTCAAGGATGAAGGGACAAGCAATGACAAGAGCCCAACCCCTGAATTACCATTTATAGATAAATTCAGGGAGTTTCTGTCCTTGATAACCATCTGATCCACACGCCACAACCTCATCTACCCTAAATAATGCTCCAGGTAAGAAACACTCAAGGCAGTGGTCCCTGAGTTCAGAGAAGGTTCCATGAACAAATGGGGCGCACAGGGAAGCACCTGTGGCTCAGTGGGTAGGGCACCGACCCCATGTCCACCAAGGGTGGGGGGTTTGAACCTGGCCCAGCCAAACAAAAAACAGCTGAATAGCTGGGCATTGTGGTGGGTGCCTGTAGTCCCAGCTACTTGGGAGGCTGAGGCAAGAGGATTGCCTAACCCCAAGAGTTTGAGGTTGCTGTGAGCTGTGAGGCCAGGGCACTCTATCAAAGGCGACAAAGTAAGACTCTGTCTCAAAAAAAAAAATGGGGAGCACAGAGCCACCATTCTAGGCTAAGGGCCTGTGGATTCCTAAAAGTGGTGCTCCAAGATTCTGGCTTTTATTCCACTGATGAATAAACTCAACTGAGTAAATGCCACCTCTGAGTAAGCTACTTGAAGCTGCGGTACCTTCAAACTACTTCCAAATTCACTTTTTGTCTTCCTCTCATGCCTCGTGTTTGAGGAGCGTCTCTGCTCCTCTCCTCTGTGCTCAGAGGGTTTCTCAGGCTGTCATTCTCCTGGGGAAGTTTCAGTCCATCATGTACACCAGCCAGAGACAACAGCTGAACTGCAGCCCCCTCCCTCCAGGTCACCCCACCTCCCCCCAACAGAGACAGTTCTCTTCTTCTCCCCTCATTGTGCCTGGACACAGTCATCAACAATAACGGCAATAAATATTAAACAATATTTTAAAAGGCCTTGGCCTTTGACCATGTGCTAGATTCATCCTTAAGTATCCTTGGATTGGGGGTGATGCCTGTGGTGTAGGGAATTTTAATCTTTAATTCAGGTTTTGGAATTAAAACCCAAGACATGCTAGACATGTTCTATCTGGGATTTCCACCACATGTGTCTAAATCCAAAACCTTTGTCAGTTCCACTATGCCAGGACTCGTTTTTAGCTTCATATGCACCAGCTGAGTGCTCTGCACGGTGGGGATGATATTTATAGATGACATTCCTGCTCAAGTACCATAGTCAGTCCTTGAACCGTCACCTGACTTCAGAGTCCTTGGTTCTAACTGTTTTGTGCTACTGTTTGCTTTTCTATTGTCCTGACTTCAGAACATTGATGAAAGCCACCCAGTCTAGGGAGTGTTCCTTCCTCCCACAAACTGACCCCGGTCACAGCACGACCAGCAGTGGCAGTATCCAGGGGAAAGCAAGATGCTGAGGGGGAGGGAAAGAATTAGAGGATGAATGAAAGATACAAGCAACCCAGAAGTGCTTGAATCCACATTTATTATATTTCTGCTATAGTAGAACTCAAGAATAATGAAGCATGCCTCTCATCAGGTTTATCGTAGAATAAGTAATTTAGTAAACACAAAATAAAGCTGCTGAAAAGATGACTTTAAAGCCGTTTGTTTCATGGAGCATAAAGGATGATTTTGGTGTAAGCATTAAAACAGTTATCCCAAAGCAATTATAGACGTAAGTGACCTCAGAGAGGCACTGAGTTAGCAACAGGCCTTGTCCAAGAAGCTTGCAGTGCAGAAGGGGTGCATGATAATCTTTATTTCAACAATGCCTCTTTTGTCCTTTACACAATAGAGAAGGAAATACTTCCAGACTGACCTCTCACGTAGCTGCTGCTCTCCTGTGCTGGCGATTGTGGGTTATTAAAATGGACAATGCAGTGGAACCCACAGCCGGGGTGTGGCTGCAGGAATCCTGATGTTCAGACGCCCACTACGAGGGAAATACTCTCTGTAAAGGGTAGAATACTTCTGACTTCTACTGGGTCAGAAGTATTCCTGAGCCTCAGTCTTCCTGCTGGCCCTGAGCAAAGCGCTTTCCCACCATGACTTCAGGGGAGCCTCGCAGCTACCTGTAGGGAAAGCGCTTTGATGCTCCCTGCCCTACAGATGAGGCAACAGGGCAGGTAGCTAAGGGGTCAGAGCTGGCCAGACGGCCAAGCCAGGATTGGACCCACACCCGGCCCTCAGGGCTGCAGCGCTCCCTAGCCTGGACCTCACACCAGAGGCCTGCGCTGCACAGACCCTAAGGCCAGGGTGGGGCACCACTGCTGCCCCTGCAGCCTGTCCTCAGCACAGCTTGGCCTGCCCTTTGTGTCTGTGTCCCTGTGGGGTGATCGGGGAGCCACCGAGTAGGGCAGTTCTCTGCAGCAGCCAGGAAAGGGGCAAGACCCAACAGCCTGAGGCGGCCTGCACGCCCCTACTTTCAGGGGCCACTGTGAGAGAAAGCCTTTGCCGCGCTGCCAGCCGGGCCACCTCAAGAGCACCCTTTACTCTTGAGAGTCTCAGGTCTTTCCCCAGTGTCCCCAGAGCTTACTGAGCCCAGGACTGGGGGAGGAGAGCGGAAGCAGCCCTCCACTCTAAGCGCTGGGAGCCGGTGCATGGAAGGAGCTGGGAGAAACCCGGGGCCCTTTCTGCAGCTTCCTTCGAGGGGGCTGGGCAGTTCTGCAGTTTCCTCCCCCGCCCTTACCCTTGCTATCCAGCCTGACCAAACAGACGAACGCCCTGCGCGCAGGTCCCTGTTTCCTGCGGGGGAACCAGACGAAGACGCACGAATTCAGGGAGCGGCTGCTCCCCGGCACCTCTGCCGGCGCCGACGGGAAGGACCAGCTGGCGTGGAGCGCGGGGACAAGACGCCATCACCCTTGTTTCCAGAAGCAGAAGGCAGAGCAAAGGAAGCCCAAAGGCAAAGCCTCCAAAGCCTCGGCGTGCCAGCAGGAAGCCGTGGAGCCAGCACGGCCCTCGGTTGTCCTGTGTGGGGCCAACATGGGGAGAATGTGGCTGGGCCTGTTACCTCCCTGGCTGGGTCACGGGCCACAAGCTGCTCGGGCGCCCGCAAGCGCTGTCCTGAGGTGGCCTGGGCGGCTGGGCTGGGGTCTGCCACGCCGTGGGACGGTGCTCCTGGCCCTGTCCACACAACTGGCTTAACCAATATGTGTTAAGTGATTTAATATTTAATAGGAGTGGTTGAGAAAGCACCAAATACATGCTTCATTTTGCAGAAGGTAAGAGCCCGGGCCCAGAGGGGTTAGGAACCTGCCCCAGGCTGCACAGCCCAGGCGGGCGAGTGGCTTCTAAGGCATGTCTCTGACGCCAAGTCCGTGTCTTCCCTTGCTCTCAGGAACCGGGACCAGCTGTGTTACACGTTTTCTCATTTTGATTCTCTGTTGGATACCTACAGCCACCAGATTTCCAGCCATATTAAAAATAATAACGAAAAAGACTCCAAACCCATTAACCACCTATATCCCCCAGGGCTGGGAAGCACACAGTTTCAATGCTTTGTACTGAGCTATCGCCGCGCCCATTGGAAGGAGACAACTGTCATATTTCTTAGAAGCTGATCCCAAACTCTACTTTTAAAAAGGGCTGTTGTAGATCAAGTCCACATGCTTACATCTAATCTTGCTTCTAAGCAGTCTTCCTAACCCTGGGAGTCACATTTAAAGGAGGCCCAGTTTTGACACAACTGTAGCAGAGCTGGGTCTGTGCACTGGGCAGAAGGGGCTACAGCCCATCTGCCTTTCTGCCGGTGGTGCCCGAGTGGGGCTTTATGACAAGGCACAGAGACGTGCTCTTTTTCTTGCCAAGGTCAGAGGGACAGGCCCTGTTGTCCTGACCACTTAGAGATAAAACCCAGGCAGTGATTAGGGAATCAGTCTCTCCCAGATTCTACCACAGCACAGACTCCAAAGGCAGACTTATCAAGCCACCAGCTGCCATTCCAGGGGAATCTGATGACTAGTTCCTAAGTTTGGCCATCTGCAGGATGTAAGAAGAATAGAAGGAAGCTGGGACTTGGCGGCCGGCATTTATAATTAGCAGCACTGCGGCTTTCAGGGCGCTGGCGGAATGGGATGTGGATATTCCTGCTGCACGAGGACCTGGAGGTCAGGTGCTGCGTGGTTACAGCCATTTGCATAGAGCCACGCGCCCCTCCTGGAGCCCTGTGCAGGGCTTGCTGTTCAAGTACAGCCGCAGCAGCACCACAGGCAGAAAAGCCCTCCGACCACTCGAGGTGAGGGGCTGTGACCTATCTACTCCCATCTCAGGTCCCTTATTTGTGCGCTTGTTACTCTGTGCCACTGCTCACACTCCATTTCTCGGAAGGATTTCCAAATCACTGCAAAAAAATTAAAAAATGACAAGCTAGAGCACAGCTGGTTTTCTTAACCTCTCCGGAAAGCAGCACCCAGGACAGGCTACCCCCTCTTCCATCCCTTCGTGCAGGAGCTGTGGCGTTCCCGGCCCAGGCCTCCCCACACACTGGCTGGGAAAACACCTCGGTTCATCGCAGACGGCTATAGTCAAACTGGAAAGGGCCTCCCTGGGGCCACCACACACAGTTCCTCATTTGTGTGGCTCGTGCTGCACTGCTGCTTACTCAGCTTGAGGCCTTGGAGGGGTCTTCAGACTCCGTGGGGTGTGGGCTCCCCTGGAAGGTGCGGGGGGCTGTTCGGAACACCTTTTTGGGGAAGCATCCCTCTGGGCGCGTGGCAGGCAAGTGTGCTTGCACACAGCCAGGCTGCCTTCTCCCTTCCTCTGGGAGGTGGAAGGAACTGTCCAGAAAGGTGGGAGGGCCCCAGGGGGCTCACCGATTCTGAGACACAGTGAAGGCATAGAAAGGAAACTCACACTATCAAAGACCCACCAGCCTCCCCTCCCCCAGGCTGTGTCACCCACTCCAGCTCACACCCCTGGACCTGCCTTGAGACGCCCTCCTTCCTGTCCCCATCCCCTCACTTGTCTGATTAATGACACACTGTATGTAAATATCACACTGATGACTTTAGCCTTGTAATTTGTTCCCAGCATATTCTGCAGAGGATTCAGTTAAAACGGAAGCAGAGATCAGAGAGGCCTGGGCAGACAGACAATTCCTACCACCTTCTCCCCACTGCGGGAAGGCAGCAGCCCCCACCTGTGCCACCCTGACAAGGGGCGGTGACCGGCCAGGACAATGTGAGCTGGACACAGTGACCACCCTTGGAAATCACCTGGCCCTGCCGCTGGTGGGAGAGCCTCCTGAGGAGAGGAGAAAAGTCATTCACTTTCAGGAGAAGACGTCATTTTCCCCCAGCTGCTGATGGGAGGGATGGGGGAGGAATTCAAACAGGCAGACACAGCAGCCGGATCTGGGCAGCAATTGAACAAACATCTTATGCCTTGTTTCAATCAGAGACAGTGGCAGATAAAGATGTATTTGGTCCAGCTGTTTGCTCGGGCCTTAGTCCTAATTCTATCTCAAACAGCGCTCATTGTTTAAAGTCTCTGTATTCAGAAGTGGTTCCCATGCATATCTGCAGAGGAAAAGCAGAATGCTGATAACTTGGGAGCTGTGCAGCTCGGGCGGGGTCTCGGGGAAAAGAATGAGATCAGCGCCCTCCTCCCCTCACGCATGGCTCAGGGACCGGATCCTGTGCGGAGGCCAGACCTCAGCTCTGCACTGCCGGGCCCTGGGTCCCACCTAGCAGAGACCAGAGCAGCTGGAACCACTGAGGCCTGTTCCCTGGCCAGTCCTGGCAGGGAGACCAGGTGGAGGAAAGGGAAGCGGTGCGGTTTCCTGTCTGTGTGCGTCTCCCGAAGGCGGGGACCCGAGGCCCGGGCAGGAAAAGGATGGCCTTCTCTGATAGGAATGCTATTTAATTGTTTGGAACAATAGATTAGGGTCTCGGTAAAGGCATTATGTGAGCTCAACTGTTTTGTCGAGTTATGAAAAAGGTTATTATGTGATCTTGATCTGATTAGGGTGGAACAGCATTAAATGATGGATGAAGCAATTCCTTCTTTGAAAACCAAAATTACAGCAAGCTTGGGCTTAATCTTTGCAGCTATTCACCGGGATTTCTGAAACAGATAAGGGCAAAGTGCACATAGAATATTAAGAAGAAAAGAATAAACTATACCTGCGGTGGAACCCCATTGCCACACATCCAGGGAGAGGTGCTTTAGGGGGCCCTGCCGTGGCCAGCCAGGGTGTGGGGAGAAATGCTTTGCCGGCTAGGAGGCCCAGGTACATTAAGGGAGGCAGACATTGGGGGACAGAATCAGGAACCCCACCATGTAAGGCCACAGTGACGCTGCTGTATCCATTAGAAATCCTAACGTGAAGTTGCATCGTTTAACTTCTTTTAAAAGTTTTTTAGAGACATGAAACAAATCTAAAGCAAAAAAAATGAACTTCTGTACTAGGTCTAAATTGCACACCTGGAGGGCCCCCGAATCACACAGGTCTGTCTCTGAGATGAGAAAGGTTAGGGAGGGCTAGAGATTGTTTTTCTTCCCCCAGGAAAAAAAAAAGGTTTGATCAACAGAAACCAGCCGAATGTGTGTTTATGCACCATGAATATTCATGCGGGATAAATGCTGGTTGAATGAGGCAGAGGACAAACAGTGGCAAAACTCTAAGGTGGGAGGCCTCAGGCTCACGACTTTCAGTGTCCAGGCAGAAAAGTAAGAAGTGGAAAAGAGCATTATCGCATACAGAGTCTGTTTTGATTATTAACTGCGGCATGACAAACTGATTCCACAGCAATTTATACGATCTCTTCTCTGTCCCTAGGTTGACTAGATTCAAATGGGATTCAGCCCCTGAAGTCCCCAAACATCTCCTTCCCCATTTCATTGGTCAAGCCAGTCAGTAAGTTCAGCCCAGATTATCTTTGTCTCTTACTCCCTACAAACTTACATCAGATCTTCCCACCTTTATCTCCAATCTACCCTTTTAAATTTTAACATTGTTTAATTCTTAATAAACTGTTCACTTGTTAAAAAAAAAAATAAATTTTAACATTGATTCAGTCTGCATCGTTCCTCCACCCAAACTTGCTGTCACCCTAGGATTGAAACCAGTGTCCAGGACCCCTGTGGGTCAGCTCACTGTCCTGTGAGAACTGCACCGGGCTCCAGAGGAGGAGGGTCTGGGGCCTGGTGGCCTTTGAGTATGACGTCTGGCCTGTTTCCTCCCTGTGAACACCACCTGTCTCTACAGGGTGGCTGGTCACATCCCAGCAGAGCACAAGGACTAGGAGCCATCCTTGCAAAGGCAATTCAGCACCAAGCCTTATACTGCTTTCTTTGTAAATGGGTTCTCTTTGCTTTGCATATTAATCGCATAGACATATCCTTTCCAAATAATAGCTATTCTTGCTCCTTCTTTGTTTCCTTTGAGATACACAACCCTTTCAGGTCTATTTTTCATTTTCTCTGCTTTTGGTGGAGACACAGTACAGTAAATATTCCACTTTCCTTTTGACTCATCTATGAGAATGAATGGCAGAGCAAACATGATGATGTATGACAGCTGATATTATGACAGGGAGATTCTGGGGTGCGGTGGGAGGGTGGAGCAGGCATGTGCCTCACCTAAGGGACACGACCCTTGCTCACTATAGCTGACCAGTATCAAGCGAGAAAGGTGGTTATTTACATGGCATCTAATTTACTTTAAAACAGTTTAGCAGATTAGGTGAGATACATATGTACTGATATATATGATTTTTTTTGAGACAGAGTCTCAACTCTGTCACCCCAGGTAGAGTGCCGTGGCGTTATAGCTCACAGCAACCTCAAACTCCTGGGTTCCAGCAATCCTCATGCCTCAGCCTCCTGAGTAGCTGGGACTCCAGGCATCCACCGCAATACCTGGGGGGTCTCGCTGTTTTTAGAGATGGGGGTCTCGCTGTTGCTCAGGCTGGTCTTGAACTCCTGAGCTCAGGTGATCCACCCACCTTGGCTTCCCAAATTGTTAAGATTACAGGTGCAAGCCCCTGCACCTGGCCCATTTAATTTAATTTTAATCTACTCCCTAGGTACGGTCAGTTAACATTTGAAGTACTCTTCAAATAATCCATATTCCAGGGATGGTCAGTGACCATTTGAAAATTCCTAATCAGAGGTCTACATTCCAGACACAAATGCTGCTGTCTGAATCTGCTATCCACAATTCATCAACAGTCCCAAGGAGAGTGACTATCTCTTGGCGTCTCTGGTAAGCAGCTGCTGTCCAGGCATACTCAGGCACAGCAAATGCACCCACCTCGTCTTTCAGGTAAGTGCCGCCACTTGGCCCCATCACACCAGCATCTGTCAGCCCCACTGAAACCAGGAAGATCACTGGAATGGCCACATCCTCAGAGTCATACCTGGCCTGACAAACACAGCAGCCATACAGCTCTCCGAGGATGCAGGCACTGGCCTCCTTGACGCCTTGACCTTCCTGTGATGATTGTGGGGTAAGGACATGCGGATCACACATGGAAAATCCAGTTACAAATTCCTGTCTCCCTAAATGCTGAGATTCCTTCCTGTCCGTCATGCAGGGAACTCATTCTACGCAGGCCACCCCCGAGCTCCGGTTTTAGTCAAGCAAACAAGTAAGCCACGAGAGCCACCTCCAATGGCACAAGCTGACATGCAGAATCTGAATCTCGAGGAAATGTGCACCAATGAACGTGGCCCGACCTACTCTTTTATTTCTCCCTCCCCAGGCTAGTACCCCCAGAATCTACTCCCACAAATGCTCCTCCGGTTTCTGTGGATATACATTAGCAAAGGCTTGTAATCCCTTCAGGGGACAACCTATTTCTTCCCAGACTGTAGGCGTACCTGAACCCCTGAGATTTGAGACTCATTATGGGTCAGCAGCAACACAGGGTGTCATGGAGGGCCTTGAGGAGAACAGTCATCTGCTTTCAAGGCATCTCATCCAGATGAGGTTCCCTCACAGAATTTTTGAGCAAACAA
This sequence comes from Perodicticus potto, assembly GCA_963574655.1. NCBI lineage: Eukaryota > Metazoa > Chordata > Mammalia > Primates > Lorisidae > Perodicticus > Perodicticus potto. The sequence continues at coordinate 15,603 of CAUYRH010128790.1, forward strand.
ACCTAGTCTCCTCAGATTTTGGAGGGCAAGCCACGTCTGCTGGTGACACTCGGATATTAGTTTCATCTGACAATCTATCCAACCAGATGTTCCTGTTGTGTTTCAGGAGTATATTCCCCCCCTCAATAAATACCCTGGCATAAGAAACTTGGAAAGATTGTGAGTTCAGTGGCAATAATCAAGCAACCAATACAATTAAATTTTGTGTTTCATTGTCAGTAACGTGAGTGCCATGGCAACGAGAAATAAGAGATTCTTTTAGAGCTGGCATGGAAGCTCTCCAGTTCTCAGACCATGACCTGAGCTGAGAGCTAAAGGACCTGGGCTTGTCATTTTCTTTCTAGATGTGCTAATGTGCACTCAAAAGAATCCATCCCACGTCAGGGGTCTTATACTAATTATTAGTACCAGAATGGAAAAGTGAGCCGCCACTTGGGCTCCCAAGGCTCATGTTTATACCAGTGATCTGTGGACCACAGGTAAGGGCTTGATGGATTGCGATGTCCCACGTGCTATGGCTTACTAGCATTCTCATTGCTAATGGGCTTGGCATGGGGCTCAAACCACAGCGTGCCACCTAACCAATTCCCAAGTCCCATCTTTGCAATTCCGTCTCCTGGGGCCACTTTAGGTACCCTCAGCCAGGATCCAATCAGGGGACGGAGAATACACACAATAAACAATACAATATATAGTAAATGGTACAGGGAGATTTTAATATAAGAATTAGTCACAGGAGATGGGAACAATGCAATGGAGAATTGCCTGATGAGACTTCAAGAGAATTCTAAAGAATGAACTGCAGGTCTAAGCAAGCCTTAGCTCCAAGGCTGAGATGCAGAGCCCATGGAAAAGCTTCAACCCCTTCCCCTCCAGCTTGAATTATAGGCCTCCTTGGAGAGGATGTGGCTGTGGCTCACAGGATGGCAGAGAAATCAATTGTTGTTCAGGTGGAACTCCACTTCTAGAGTGCTAAGAAAGCTATTTAATAAGAAGGTGCTGTGCCTTAGAACTTTACTACCAAACCACTCCAGAAGCCCTTCAGAGAGGTGCCTTCCTTGTAGGACTCAGCTGCAAAGCTGTTCAAGGGAGTCCTGGGGCAGCTGCTGGCTACTGACCATTGCCAGCTGCTGTGTGCCTCCAGATCCAAGCGCTGAAGAAGCCACAGGTTAACAAAGCCTGGAGAGGAGCACACCAGAATCAGGAAGGGAAACCCCTTCCTCCTCCAGTGTCCCTCCAGCATCCTCTACTGAGAAAGTATCACAGCTTTCCAGCTGGGAAAGGAAAATATTCACAGGGCTCCACTGTATTACAGCAGAGCAGGTAATGAAGGATGTATTTATAAATGAGATGCAATAAACTGGGGGATAGAACACCCATTTTCACACTTACAAATGTTCTAGTTTAGACAGTAAATTATAAGTCACTCTGATTATAAGAGCTACTTGAAATAATTTCCTATTGGTACAATGAGTAAATGTATTCATCCACTTCCACCTTTGCATGAATGGTGTTCTAGAATCTTGCAAGCCCAGTAGCCCAGCACCTTGGGAGTAGCACCTCTAGACTGAAGCTCCATTTGGTTTTCTGTCTCACCATTTGTTGGATGGTAATATTATCTAATCCCACTGAAAGGGGAGTTTAATCTGCTATCAGAACACTGTCTCATTTTCATCTCAGAGTGAGTCTTCCATAAACATTGTTTTTCAGAGCACCTCCAGAGACAAAATCGGTGACCTCATGGAAGGCACAAACAGGTTGTGTGACTTTTTATGCCTGCTCGCTAATAAATGTTTATATTTACAGCTTGGTTCTGCCTGCTGTAGAGCCCCGTGTCATCAGACCTTCCAGGGTTTTTTTGTTTTTTTTGCAGTTTTTGGCCGGGGCTGGGTTTGAACCCGCCACCTCCGGCATATGGGGCCAGTGCCCTACTCCTTTGAGCCATAGGCACTGTCCAGACCTTCCAGTTTTTATAGAAATAACACAAATCTGGACTTTTGTGCAACCTCTCCCAGTTTGTAAGTGTTGGCAAAGGAATTTAACCCATGTTGCAGGCCAAATAAAATCCATATTGGGGTAACTTCGGGCAGGCTACCGAACCTCTATGCCTTCATTCACTTATCTGTCAAATGGAAATGCTAATGATAGAACTTCATAAAGTTGTTATGGGTTAAAAATGAATATATGTTTAACATTGAATCGGGACTGGGTACATAATAATAAGTACTGTGTGTATCAATAATTTAAAAAATAGATAAGTACATTTCTACCTGGCATACATGCCAGGAGTGCCTGCTTGGGACTTCTCCCTGCCTGTCTTCCTGTGGGCCGTTTGCACAGCTTTATTAGCCTCACCCGGCTAATCTGTAGAGGGCACAGAAGTAACTCTTGCCGTAAAAATACACCAAAGGAAGCTGCTTCACCCGTGAGCCCTGAAAAGTGTCGGCAGTGGAAGAAATCTTCAGTCCTCACACTTCTCACGAGACCGCCTTCTCTTGCCTTCTGTTGTTCTGCTGTCACTAGACTAAAAGCAAACATGTGCATTGCTGCTGCCAAACACTCAGAGCCAATTCAGTCCATGTCTGGCCACAGGGCAGGTGCTTAACACAAGTGACTTATCTGGACTCAGTAGACACATATGGTCACGCGAGCTTAGATGCCAGATGCCTAGTCTGGAAGCTGCGTCTCCCTGGGAGAAATGTCGGTCCAACACTTTGGCATTTAAAGCATGAGAAATCAGCCTAGTGATTTTCTGTGTAAGCCTGGCCTATTGGTTAAAATTGTGATGCTCCAATAAAGGCTTTTTTTTTTAATTAAGTTTATTTATTTTTATTTATTTATTCATTTTTTTTGTTGTTGTTGCAGTTTGGCCAGGGCTGGGTTTGAACCCCCCACCCTTGGTACATGGGACCAGCACCCTACTCACTGAGTTACAGGCACCACCCCAAATCAAGGCTTTGAATCTTTCCTCCAAAGTGGTCAGAGTTGTTACCTTCCGAGTAGAGACGTTTGAACCTGGGCACAGGTGAAGGATGGAGACTTCTTTGGCAAGCCCCGTTGCTGCCTCCTTTTCTCTCGCCCGTGTCTCTGGGAATCGGGGAGAGGCAGGAAGGAGGAAAGAGAACGCCAAGGAGCAGCTCGTTTGCTACCACCTGGCTTGGGGGTGATGAAAAAGGAAGGGATTGTCATGGGAGGCAGGATGTCTCTGGGCAAGGCTTTGGGGACATGGGCAGGTGGAAGTCAGCAGGACTCGACAGCAATCCCTAGGCAGGAGCGATGCATAGGGCAGCTCCTTGTTGGACGGGGCTGTTCCATGCCCTCAGGCAAATCTAGCTGTGATGTGGGCAACAGTACGCAGAAGACTACACTGTTACGTCTTCTCTGTCTCTGCCTCGGGTCACCTCTCCTGCCCTCCTAGGACAACTGGTCGGTGAGTATTTCAGGCAATTTTTCTCAGGGTACTGCCTCACATTCTAGCCTGTGCTCAATTGTTGAGTTACTGACATTCTCTGCCAACATGTTTGGCAGTAAACAGAGATGAAGTTCTTCTTGTAATCTTCACACCCAATAATCTACACTTACAAAACTCATATTCCTGACAGAGGGTTAAAGTGGATCAAAAGGGTTGTGGCTAGAAAGAGTAAGGACCCCCCTATATATGAAGGCTTTTCACAGAACCCTTCCCTCCATGGCTGACATCTATCCTGAAAGGCCCAGAGAAGCCCTTGTGTGGAGAACACTGCTGGCTGTCTAGTTCCAGAGCCTTTGAAGGAAAGTGAAACTTTCCCCAAGAGGAAGGAATCTCTGAAATTCACCAGTCCCATGCATTGTTGGTAATGCAATTCCAGGGGGACTACTTGATTGTCACCAGAAAAAACTTCCCAGGAGAAAACAGTCACAGTATCATTCAACTCAGTAGAATACAGCTTATTGACTAAAAGGCTGGACTTCAAAGTCAGCCTTCCAGGGCTTTCATCCTGACTTTACCACTTTATAATTACTGAATGAACTTGACTGCTCTATACCTGGGTTGCCTTATCTTTGGAACAAAGGCATTCATAGTCCTTCCTCCATAGACTGCTGGTAATAGTCCAGTGAACTAGAACATATAGGTGCAGGGCCGTGCCCAGCACACAGCAGGTGCCGAGTGAACCTGGGCTCTCCCTGACGTTCGTTACTGCCGCCACGCCCACAAGCAGCCCATTTCCTGGGCGAGATGAGCCCAGTTGTGTGTGGGGCACAACACTGCAGGGTGATGCAGATGCCTGGACTTGAACTACCAGACAGAGAGTTAAAATAACACAGGGAAAATAGAAGAAAGAAAACGATACCATTATTGAAAATCATTGAACTGGGCATGAAAAGACGCACGCATACAAAACAAGTATGTGCTGACTAGCTTCTTGACTGTCTGCTCTATGCGGGGACTGAAAATACTGAACAAAACGAGGTATCGGCTGCTCTCAGAAGCTCCCAACCTGGATGGGAGACTATGGGTCTGTAAGCAATCGCAGCCCAGCACAACAGGATGACACCTTGATGCCATGTAAAACAGGACTGAATGTGCCACAGGGGTGCATTGGAGGGGCAAGTTGTCCAATCTTTGGGTAGAAGAAGCTTCTGGAAGGAAGTGGGATCTAAATCAAGAGCTGAATGCTGAGTTAGACCCCGGCATAGGGAGGGGAAAATTGTTCTGGACAGAAAGAGTAAGGAGAGGGCAGGTGGGAGGTCAGGGAAGTGCAAGTAAGCGTTGGTGCACTGGGGCTTCCAGGGCACGGTGAGAGGAAACAGACCAGCGAGGTCCTTCAAGGGCACATAATGCGGTCTGACGCTTACTCAAGGTTAACAGGAGCTACCGAAGGTGAGACGATGCTTAACTGCCACTCTTCATTGCTCCAGGAGACTGGCCTGGAGGGGCCAGGGTGGAGACGGACACCCTCTGTAAGAGGCTTTGCAGTAGCCCAGGCTAGGAGAGATAGTAATGGCAGTGGGAATAGAGCACAGAAGAAGAAGGATTTGAGAGGAAATTTGTGAATCACAATCAAAATGACAAGGTGATTTAACGGATTTGGGTTGAGGGGAAAGAGAAAAGGAGGTGAGGTAAACACCCATGTTACCGGTTTGGACAAATGAGCAGATTGTTTTCTTAAATAAGGGAAAAGAAAGAAGAAGAGATTTGAAGGGAAACCATAGGGGTGGGTATTGAGGATGTCGTGCTGAAGGTGCCCACGGACATCCCAGTGCAGAAGAGCCAGAGGCCAGTGGGCACATGGCTGTGCCGGGCAGGCGAAGGCTCGGGCTGAGAAATCACAATCACACACACACGTGCACAGCCCCCCTCCCCGCGTCCTACCTCTGTCCCCATGACTCTATGAAATGCTGTTATTAAGAGCTTTGGGAGCAGTCACCTGGGATCTTGGTTATAAAGTGAGTACCTCTTCCTTCCACTGCCCCCTCTTCAAGTCCAAAGGATTAGATCCACCTCCCTTGGGAATCCAGGCTCTGATCCCCACATCTCACCCCATAGCACTCTGACCAAGCGCCCAGGGAAACTCTCAGCCACCGTCACCACTCTGAACGGTGGCCAGCCTCCTCAGGACAGGAGGAGCACATGGCCATTGCTCAGCAGGTGACAGGCTCTGACGATGACTTTGCCAGGGGTGGTGTGTGTCCTCCCTTGTCATGGTCCACTCTGCCTGTGTTGCTGGAGCTCTGTGGCAGTTCTCAGGGGATGGATGTACAGAGATAGCATGGCCACTCGGGCAGCCTCCCGTCCTCCCTCCAGGACACGCAGGCAGGGCTGATTACCTCCCTCAGCCAACATCAAAGCACGTGGTTTAAAGAAATGATCTCTTTGACGCTTAAAACTCACTCCCCTGGCACTCACCAGGGTGTCCAGGGGAAAAATAAGCCCCTTGCCATCTACCAGATGTGTTTATTGCAGGGAAAAAAAAGCCTAAGCAAATCTCCCCAATAGGTCAGAATCTTAACAAAGATAGTAATTCCCTTAACGTTCAGACGCAGCATTAACCACATCCATAAACTAAGTCTACAAGCAGCAGAAATAATAATAATAATAAAAAAGTATTTATGGAGGCAATGTACGAGAGGTAATAGTAAAGCCACTGCCTTCCTGTCGTCAGCCCTGAGCGCTGTGACCCTGAATAGCTGACAGCCTTCCAACCTCATAAATGCTGAGTCCCCAAGCCACTGGGAGCAGCACCACCTCCGGCCCTCTGTCCCTTGGGTTCTTTACAGAAAGGTAAAATGACTAACATACATACATTAATGTAGCGAGGGCCCCATCTGCTTTTTGTGGACAAAATGGGACATCGGGTGAAAGAGGTCTTTTGCTTTCATTCTAAAGCAGAAAGTACCCCAGTATTTATGGGAAATCCCTATATTTGTGGGATTTGTATTTTTCAAGTTTTCATTTAATTAATGAGCAAAAATATCAGAGCAGCTAAATGGACTGCCCCCTCCTAGATGGACAGCCGCCCTCTGAAAGACCCTGCCAGTGGCTTTGCAAGGAGCAGCATGCGTCTCTGAAGCCAGAGGCTGGGCTGTGTGGGCGTGATCAGATGGCAGCAGGTTCTGCACTAAACCCCAGAGAAGACGCTACAGCGGGGCAACTCAGTGCTGGCACGAGGGGGTAAGAAATAGTAACCGTGCTTTTATGTTCAAATGGAACCTTTTGTTCTCGGTTTCAAAGCCCTGCATGCAGAAATCTCCAACATTCCTCTGAGGTCAGCATTCTCGCCCCATTTTACAGATGGGAAGACAGGTCCAGAGAGTGTAAAGCTGGCCCCAGCAGCACAGCTGTGGACGGAACCTTTTATCTTCCCACTCAGGCTGCTTCTCACCCTTCTGAGTCAGGTCAGAGCCAGACCTCAAACTGGAACTGACACAAAATCTTCTCAGCCTTTTCTTCTTCACAGGGAGTCACTGTTAATCCCCAACCACCGGGAAGGGAGGCCTTTGGAATAAAACCTCTGAGAAGCGAGGGCCCCATCTGCTTTTTGTGGACACTTAATATCTCAGGACAATTGCTGCATGGCAAGGTTCATCCCAGGTTCTGGCTGGACGTTTTTCTTTTTCACAGACATGCAGCGAGCTGTGAGCTATTTGGGTCTCTGGCTCTCACTCTCCCACCCCTGAAGAGATGGGAATCAGACACAAATCAAGTGGTTTCTGTGTATTGATGACTTGGAGATGACGAGGGGTGGTAGAAACACGAGATGGGATCATCATCTTTAATCCTGTACCAGAGCCCCCACAGTCGGTCGTTTGCTTCTCTGGAAGTTTGGTTTCAGAGGGGGCGAGTCCATTTAAAGACGGATGCGACGTTTTCCCACCAGGCGGATGAAATTGACTTCCTTTGATGGTGGGATGCCTGCACATTTGAAAACAGGAAAGCATTTGCCTTGCTGCAATTCGCTTTTTGGTTAGATAGTATTCAAAGAGGTAGGGGGATAAAACTCATTTTGTCATTTTTCAGCCCTGAGGGGGAAAAATAGGGAGGGATGGTAGCAAAATATGTACAATAATAAATTTGTAAAATAGAACTCAAAGGCTGGTCTTGGCTACCTCCCATTTTCTAAGAAACGCTTGTGTGGGCACTTAATAAAGCCAGAGTCTAAAACAGTCTTAATTTTGACATCATCAATTTGTGTGGGGTGTGATGAGAAACAGAAACCACGGTCCAGCTATTAGCACAGAGCTTACTGCAACCCTGGAGGAATAATTCACAAGGCTGTGCATGGAGTCTAGGACCGCCACGCATCCTGACATTGTGGGCATTTGATTGTCTGTGTTTTTTCCTCTTTTCCTTTTGTTTTCCAAGAAGAGAGGTCAAATGCAGAGCAGCAGAGCAGACAGTGCATCTGTTGCCTCCCACAGCCACCTGGCAATCTTTTCTGTCTTCAGATGTCTGCCTTCCTTCTTGATTTACTAACAGAATATCTCACTTCTTCTCTAGAATGACACCATTCCAATTCACAAATATATCAATGTGTCCTGGAATGTTACCATGTCACTCCCTAAACCCAGCAGAATTTTTCCCCATCAGAAAAAATGTGCAGACACAGAGGGAGAGATATGTCCCCAGACCACCAGCATCTCAAGACAGATTTCATTTATGGTAAAGTCACGGAACCATGCTATAACTAATGGCCTTGCCTCCCAAGCTATTGTAATCTGAAGACCAGGAAAGCCAAAAACACATCTGCTGGGCACGTCCTGATCAGCGCGCACTGGACTCTCTGAACGAAGCATCGAGAATGGGTGAGTTAATGAACACAGGAAGGCCACGCTTGGTTGGAGTGACTGAGAAGGAAAGCTGCTGAAGGGCAAATTGGCATCTGTTTAAGATTCTTGGTCTTAGTCTAAAGTAAGGCATGAAGTTTTCTACACGAAGACTTCTCATGGAGCAGCCATGCTTGCAACGCATGTGCGGGTGAACAGGGCTGAGGGGAACAGCACAACCATCCGTCCAGCTGCTCTGACAGGAGTCTTCAGGCTGTGCCTTCGTCTTAATTTTGTCACCCCAGAAACTACTCCCAGGACAAGGATTTAAGTGCAGTGAGTTTACTTGGTATGCGATCCAGACAGCACTGTTAGGGAGAAAGCAGGATAGAAAAGGAAAGTAGCGAGAAAGGGTTGGCGGGTCAGTTGGTGGGCAGGTCCCTGGAGCCCCATCCCACTGTGGAAATCCGGGAGCCCCGGGGACACCGCACCTCCAAGGGTCCCACCACCCTGTGGTGCTTCGGCTTCTTGCTGGAATGGACAAAGTGCACTCTGAAGGCCAAGGAACGCCTGCAGAAGAGACACGTGGGCTGGCAACTGGAAAGCCAGTGCTCCAAAGGGGCGAGAGCATGTGGGCAGGGCCCTGACAATCCAGCCACAGGTTCCCGGTACCCCTCAAGGCCTCTGGTATCTACAAATGACAACGTATCAAATAACACGTAGAGACTTGTGGTTCTTCGGCTAGTCATAATGGTAAAGGGTGGCCCTGAGTTGTGTTGCTAGAAATACCAGTGATTTTGGTGAAGTAATAGTTGAGTGGTCCATGGAGGTGAGAGCCTTGCCTAAGAGGAGTTTTGAGCAAAAGTGTTCCTGTGTGCATGTCCTACAGCAAAAAATATCAAAACCAAAAACAATCCATATGTCAATTGCATATATTCCTACACGGGCTGACATGCAGAAGGTGGTGAGGCATCTTTCCCAATGGAAGTTTTCCTTCTTAATCCACTGGCTGGAGAATCTTCTCCGGTGTCCAAGCACCCTACCTACCATGTGGGTGAATGTTTTTGTACACCCCTGTATCCAAAACAAACTTTGACCCAGCATTTGGCTCAAAGTTAAGTGTGCGAAGCAAATGTTTGGAAAATGAATCAATGGATGGGTGATAAGTCATATCTCTAATAAAAAGCTGATCTTTGAGAATTCGGCAGTGAGTTACCGGGAGGTTTATAATAATTTGATATAAGCAGGATGACATAGAACATCCACAACCAATATAGCACTTGCTGTTATATCTATCAGACTTCAGGATAAGCCAATAAAGGCAAGGACAATGTCCTCCTGGCTTGCCATCAAATTCTTGGTGCTTGCAAGAAAGATTTATTAGAAGAACAAATGAATAAACAATGTAACACCACAGAGGGGGCATAGGTGTTAAGAGCATGGACTCGGGAGCTGAGCTGCTCAGGTTCGAATCCCACCTTTGTCTGTTATTAGCTCCATGACCTTGAACTAGTTATTTAAACTCTACATGCCTCAGTTTCCTCATTTATTAGATGAAGGTAACAACAGTCTCCATTTCAATTAAATGAAGACTTCCTCAAAGCCCCTAGGACAATGAGAGAATGGTCAGCCTTATAGAAAAGTTTGTTGTTAATGTGGAATCTCAGAGTCTCCTCAACATCAAGAGAAATTATTTTCCAAACAGTGGAAATACAACTATGTGGTGGAAAAACGGCCTTTTAAGTAAGTTTTAAGCCCCACTTTCATTGTCTGCAGAACTTTGGGATTTCAGAGTGTAAGACGAGGCAAATGAGTTTCTACAACCTCAATTAATCTGAAAAACTAGAACGGGGATCAGGAAACGGGTTTCTGTCCAGACTCTGGCTACTGCATATCTTATCTTGACTTAGTTAAAAGGTGAGAAGCAAAATTAGAAAAGCACTTTGAGCATTTTTTTTTTAATGGCAGTATTGTTATAAAAGAGCACTGGTGTAATTGCATTATTAGAACACTGTACTATGGAAACAAATCTTTTTTCATGACAAATTTTAGGCAAAAACAGATGACAGAAAAGCAATCCAATCAGCCCAGATTAACACCCTAATAGAAGAAAGTGGGCAAATCTGAAAAAATGCAGTAATTTAAAGCAATTTTTAAAGCAAAAGAAAGTAATAATAATAGTAAGTCTGTGATACAGACCTCATTTGCTATTAGGAATGAATTTGGATGGGTCTTGCAGCCTTACGCCATGAATCAAAACTAATTTGAGTCTGGATGATTTTCTTTTTCATATGGTATATTTAACTCTTATCAGATGGATATACAGACAAATAAGTAATGACATGTGAGCAGTAAATTAGCTAAAGCCATTTTCCTCCCTTAGGGACTTAGCACGGGGATGGCATTATTCAGGGATGATTTCTTCAGACACTGGTCCCTGTAAGAGACTGTCATGAACCTGAGTTATTAACATAGCACAAAAGAAGAAATTTGGTCGTGTTACCCACGTGTTCTTCCTGAGCCTTGTTAAACTGGACGCCAGTGTGCCCTGTGTGATGGGCTTGTTGCTAGGTAACAGTCACAGGGACCCCGGAAAGCCTTTCCTCAGGGCTGCAGATATTTCCTACTACAGCCCCGGCTTCTGCAATCTGCAAATTGTGTTTCCATTACTCATTGTCTCTGGGCTCTTCCCCCCATTTGTTTTTGTTTACCGATCCCAATTTAACAAATGAGTTCATCCGTCTCATGCTGTTCAACAGCTGTGTAAAATAGAGACCCCACTTTCATGGTATTGGTTTACTCCAACAGGTAATTTAATAAAGAGCACTTGGTCCCTGGTATTTGTCTCCACTTTGTCCAAAAAGAAGCATTAGGAAAAGCATGCAACCATATTAAGATGCTTCCCAACAATAAAAGGCTCTTTTAAATACAAGTGCGACTGAGCAGCAAGAAAAATCGCCATTTCCAAACCAATATTAGATGACACTAAGAAATATTGTTAAAATGTTAGATATGGAGCATGCGTTGTGATTACATAAGAGAATGTCCTCATTCTCTGAAGGTGCTGTGAAAGGTACAAAGTGTCATAATATCTATAAATTTCATTAAAATGGGTCAGCTAAAAACGTAGATGAAGTAGATATGACAAAAAACCATTAATATTAATAGATCTGGGTGTTATATATGGGAGTGTTCATTGTTCTGTTCTTTATATATTCATGTTTGAAATTTTTCAAAATAAAAAGAAATTTACAATAAAAACAAAGAGACCCACCACTACCATCTTCAGAGGAAGATCATGTAACAGGGAAGGCCCATTTACTCTGCTCCCAAAAAGAATGAGAGGAAATTTAAAAGGGGGTGCAGGAGCAATTGAGGAAGACAGAGATGGGAGGGCTGAGGACTGTGTGGAGTGAAGTGGCCATTTAAAAACTCCCCATGTAAAAAACAAAACAAACAAACAAACAGCACCAGTGTGATTGAGGAGCAATGACTTGTACTATTCCATTTGAAAGCGTCTGTGTTGCTGAAATATAAATCCCTTCTCCATGAAACACAGTGATTCAGTAATGTGCTATACTTAAAATGATTCACGAAATGAAGCAGGTGTCGACTTCCATGCCATTGAAAGAATCAAGAGGCACAGGCTACAAGGCAGTCCATAGACTCAGCCATTTCCATGGAAGCCGGAGTCCGAGGTGGCCCTGAGACTCATGTCCTTTGGAATTCATCTTGACCTTTGGAAAAGGTTCTAACAGAGGATGCAATTGGCCTTGAAACAATCTCGTCTTCATCTCAACGGTTCAACTTAACACTGATGCAACATAGTTTAATCTTTTTTTGAGTCTAATAAGATTGAAAAATAATATTATTCCCCTGTAACAAAGTAGGACATACACTAATTTATCACTTACTTAATCGGATCATAAAATAGGTAGATACGTTTACTATGAAAGTCATCTAATAAATGTTTATTGAGCATATACTGCGTTCCGGGTGCATTTTAAGGAGACTGACATAGAGCAGTGGGTTATATGCTGGCAAGGCAGGTTCTATACATCTCTTGAAGACAGAGCCAAGAATACGCTGCTGGACTGGAGCAAGGTACAAGAGAAAGGGAGGTGTAAACGATGGCGTCACAGGTGTGGTCTGAGCCGCAGGAAGGGTGGGATCATTGCTAACTGGTAGGAGGAAGACTAAGGGAGGAGCAGTTTGGGCAGGAAAAGCAGGTTAGGGACTGGCCATATGAAGTTTCAGATCCTATTTGACATCTAGTGGAGATGTTCCGAAGGCAAACTGATAATCAGGAGTTCACTGATGTCTGGGGTAGAAATATATGTTTGGAATTGTGCGTGTGCACATGCGCACTCACGTGTGTGCTTATAGCTGTTTTAAGGGTACCCGAGATTCGTTTTCATCATTGTGGCAGGACATGCGGACATAGACACAGCTGTCATGAAGAAATCAGCTTCTTCTAGTCACAGGTCCCTAGAACCTGGAGGCCAGGCGCAGCAGGCAGGCCCACACGGGGAGCAGCAAGGGAGAAGGGGCAGCAGCGAGACAGAGGGAAATTGTGGGCAAGAGCTGTGTGAATGTGGGGGGGACTCCACCATTCCGACCACAGCACTACACCTGAACGAGTCCCCCATGTGGACTCGTGAGCATCGCTCCACATTCTTCCTTCTCACATTGCTTTGCTCAGTTTTTCCTCCCATCTTAAAAAAATTCTCTATTGACCCCCCCAGCTTCTATGTCATATCTGTGTTTTACAGCAATAAAGAAATGTATGAAGGAAGAGAAAGAACTGAATGTGGTCACAGTAACCATTGTGATGCTTCTGGTTTCCCTGACAAGCAATGGGGGATGCAGGGTGAACATGTTTAGGGCTGGGTAGCTGGAATAATTTCAGCAGGCTCTGGGGTGTGAGAGCAGGTGGATAGTGGTTCAGGGTACGAGAGCCCCGCAGAGCAGATATGTAGGGTGTGGACTCTGGATTGGTAGGTTTGCATCTGAGAGACTTGTTTACCGTCTCTAGGAACGTACTAAGCCTGGGAGAAGCAGGCCGGCCAGGCCCCAGATGTCAAAGTATCAGCACACAGAAAATAAATGACACCACGGTTATTATAATAGCACCGAAAGTCACCAGCAGGGATGAGATCATCAAGGGTTGGAGCCCTGGGCACTCCAGGCAGGAGGTCAGCAAGGCAAGACAGGTCCAGCACAGAAGACTGAGAAAATGCAGGAAACAGCAGAGGGTGTAAAGGAAAACTAGGAGAATGTGCTACTCCCCAAATCGAGTGAGTCAAGGGGGAGGGACTGAGAAACTGTGCCAAGTGTTGCTGACAGATCGAGTAAAAACCATGGGGGTCAAGGGTGACATTCGCAAGAGCAATTTTGATGAGGTGTTGGGCTCCAAAGTTCACGTGCATCAGACATGAGAGAAGGGGCAGGAGGATTTGAGACAGAGTTTCAGCCTCTCTTTTGAGGTATTTTGCTGTAAAACACAGAAATGGGGTGAATAGAAGGAGGAGGAGGAGAAGATGGAGAGGTGCCCACCAGTAGACAATGGAGGCCCGAGAGGAGGGTCCAGCCTTGGACAGGAGCGTGGGCATTTCAGCCATAGTGCTGTGTTCCGAATGGTGGTGTTTCCCCATAATTCCTATGCCGAAACCTAACCCACAGTGTGATAGTATTAGAGGGTAGGGACTTTTGGAGGAAACTAGGCCATGAATGGGATTCAGTCTATTATAAAAGAGACCCCAGAGAGCCAGCTGACCCCTTCCACCAGGTGAGGACAGAGGGAGAAGGCCGTCCATGACCTAGAAAGTGGCCTCATATGTAGCATCTGCCTTGAGTTTGGAATTGCCAGTCTCTGGAAGTGTAAGAAATAAATATCTGTTGTTTATAAGTGGCCCTGTCTTGCTATTTTGCTATCAAAGTCCAAACAGGCTAGGAAACATAGTAATGCAGGGACGGCACAGGCTCAGACGCTGGTCATCGTGAGGACACGACTGTGGGCAGTGGACCTGAGCCAGGTGCCGAGCTGGAAGGCTGTTTTCCTGTCCAAGGTTGACCTTGAGGGTCTCAGCTGGATAGGAGATGACAATCTGATTTATGTGAAGTGAAAGAGACTTCTCCAGCTCCTTTTTTCTTTTGGCATGGTGTTGTAGGAGGAGGAAATAGAAAGAATGTTTACTTAAAAATAGAGTCACAAAAGCCAGAGGAGTATGATCCTGATTAAACTGCTCACACCATTTTGGGAACAAATGCATGTGGGAACAGAAAGGAACTAAATGTAATAACAGTAAACATGTTGATGCTGCTTCTAAGAAGGAAAAAGTTCGTTACTTTTTAGAGTATCCTAAAGGTAAAATGGGAGGGGGGAGACTTTAACACACACAAAATGTGGATTCAGCATTTGACTACATCAGGAAAGGCTTGATAGCCTCCAAGGGAGCCCTAAGCAAGTGGTTTGCAGGAAGATGAGCCCCCCCCCGAACACACACACACGCACACCCCTCTACACTTCACATTCTTAACCTCTCCAATCTCTGGCAGATCACAGCCTTGGGAATTACATTCCCGGGACTGGGATGCCTTCATTCAAACAGCTTATTCTTTTGACCTTGCAGTTTTTATGTGCCAGTCGCAATGACATGTCCCCTGCTCTCTTCTTATAAATAAAGGCAATTTACTCATCAGCTGTCAAATGGTGCCCTAAAGACACTTATTCTTTTTCTACATTCCTAACAGTCGTCTACTAGGGGTGGCGGGGTAGTCTTCATGGAAGGGATCAGGTTCTCAGCCTGATGGAATCGTGAAGCGCTCCCGCTGCACACAAAGGCCCCCTCTGGATCAGGTAGGGCCAGCCCGAGAGCTGTCTGCACAGTGCAACCCCAGGCTGCCCTCCCCTCAGAACTGACCCCCACAGGTGCAGCCAACAGCGTGCCCCAGTGTGCGGTCCGCAGCAGCGCCCCCACCAGCACAGTCTCCCGCTGTCTTCCCGGGGCTGGGCCTGCTCAGAGGCTCACCCAGCCGGGGGCCACAGCCAGCACCAGGAGCCAGGCTTTCCTGCTACCTCTAATGATTTCCCTTCTGGGTTCTTCCCAGGACCCTACTGTCCAGATGCCCCTGTGAGCACTCACTCCCTGCCCTGTGGTGAACATTTGGTGTCCAGATTCTAGGTGACTCACTCTGGGCCTTGAAAATCACTTTGGTTTTTCATTAACCCATTTGCTGCCCAGGAGAGAACCATTTTCAAGCCAAAGTTTCTCACCTGGGTCACGCCTATGTCTTGCAGAGACAGATCACAATTCAGTCTCTCACTAGAAAAGATCTGTCAGACAGAAGGTTTCTATGCGTACATCAGGCCCCTGCATTATCTTTTATGCTAGTCACAATTCCTGTCCCAGCCTTTCTTCTCCATCATGAAAATGTATCACAGTTAAGAGTAAAAAGCTCCCGCATCTCAGGGCCTCTGAGGTCCTAACTGGTTTAAACCACCGCAGACTCTCTCGTCTGCCCTTTCTTCCCGTGGAATCAGAATCCACCCTGCACGGCCCGGGTTCAGGGGAGAGAGGAACTGGTGTTTACCGGAGGGAGACCATTGCTGCCTTCCATTTGTCCTGTTCCTGGGTGTGGGTTACAGATTCCTCTTTATTCAGGCTCAGAAACTCTTGATTTGTGTGACTAATAAGTCTGTGCTTTGTGTTGTAGCCGGCGTGGACTGCTCGGAATACATGATGCGCTGGTGGTAAATGGATAACCAAGTATTGTAGATCATGGGACGCTCTGGTGGAGGAGACAGCCAGGTGCCTCATGGCTGCCTGGCCTGGCCCCACGTGCACAACCCAACCTGAGCGGTCAGGGCAGCTTAGCATAATCCTAACTACTCAGCACACCATCTATTGTTTGATTTTACTAAAAACACACACATTCTCTTTCAACTTGGTCACCAGTCTTGCGTGAGGACCAAACTGTCCACTAAAACCTTGATTCCTAAGTGAAAAGTTGCTCCATTAACTGCCTGCCTTAAGGAAGGTCCTGTGGTACGAAGAAGTAAACTTTCAGCACACAACATGTAAATGTTGACTCCGTGCGTAAGGAAGTGCTGCCTCTTCCCGGTATCTTCACAGAAAAATGGATCATTCCTGCACAAGAAGCAGCAAGGGTCACAGGAAGTCCAGTCCAGCCCGGCCACACGGATGTTGTCCTGCTCACCCGTCTCCTTTCTCACCTCACTCGCTCTCAGTAAGCAAGATCTCAAAGAAATTTGTTGCGTTTAAGCTTCAGTTTTGTAACTTGCTTAACTGGGCTGCTTTTCAGGAAGCATCTGTGATAGTTCTTGAAACTGATCCAGTGAATGGGTCATGTTAATGAGACTGCGATGCCTTTACATCCATCTTGGGAAGTTCAGGCCCCTTGGGAACTGCATTTTAATCCAGGAGGTAAGGTAATTGAGCCCTGCACAATTAATGGTACGAGCTTGGTGCTTGCCGGCTCTGATAAAGGACGCTGCAGGAAGGAAGATCCTTGGGGTGATTATACCCTAAAAATGTACATAATTGTTCAAGTCCTCTGGGAGCAATTTTTAATGTCTGTATCCATAAACACAGGACCTTGAAAACCTGGCTGTCTCTTTACACTGTGCATCGTGCAGAGACCATCACACTTTCTCTGGAGCTCTGAATCGTGACGTTAAATAGGACAAGAAAATAAAAGCGTGGCCCTCCACCAAGACTGTCAGCTAAGATAGAAAACCTGATTAGCAGTGAACTTGGCACCTGAGACTTCTGGAAATGGAATGAATTGCCAAAGGCGTGTCTCACTGAGAGAACATTGCCTTTTTGTTCAGTTTTAGCAGAAAGTATGTGTTACTCGATGTGGTGCATTAATTGTTTTCTTGGGAAGCTATCGTCTAAATATGATTTTTAACACATGCATTTGTAAGAGGCATTTTGATATAGCTGGGTCTATATATCATAGGTGACTATTTTAGTAAATGCTTTAACTTTTAGAGAAATTGTGCCGTATTTACAAATTATCTAAACTAGCAAAAACCTTACAGGGCATGCTTAGGTTAATTACTGCCAGAATGCTTCTGAATGTCTTGACATGTTTTCAATTTCGGCAAGAAAAGCTCAGCATGGGTCAGAGTTTTATGCCAATAACTAATTCCTATAGATGAGAATGCACTGCTGTATAAAACTCAGCTTTCAAGGTGGGTGTTTTGGGTCTATCATGACACAGCTTAGAAAAATAGACATTTTAAATGAAAAGTTCTGGAAGGAGCAGAAGAGGTCAGCTAGTCGGTTTCCTTGCCTCTGTTTATCACCACAGTGACGCATCTCAAACATGTGTGTTTCTCATTGCCTCATGAAGCCAAGGTGGTTATCACACCTGCAAAAGCATAAGAATGGAGTTAAGTACAATTAAACATTTAGCACTGAACACATTCGACACAACATTTTTGGCATGTTTTTTTTTTTTTCAAATGGGTATAGTTTTCCACTTGCCTCCCCAGAGCCTGACGGATGTTAAAGGCATGACAAGGCCCTTTATAGGAAAGAACTGGGCACCACCAGCCGGGCATCGGCCTTCGGCAGCGCCCGACTCTGAAAGGACCAACTCCCTTTTTCTCCCTCACAACATTAGGGGTTAAGAAAGAGGTGTTCTGTTGCTTTAAAGACTTTGAAAACAACAGGGTTATTTTTATCTATTCAATACCAGTAAGACATTAAAATAAAAATGTTTAAAATGTGCAAACCTATTTATGACATATTGTTAAATTTTAAAATGGTAACAAAGTGTGAACATTATAAGCCCTTTTTGTAAATACAGTTATACGCAAAAGGAAAAAAATGAATAAATAAAAAACAAAATAGTATTGAGAGCTTAGTATTAGGGAATAGAGACAATTTTTAATTTTATTATTTTTTCTTCTCTGTATTTGTTTGTTTGCAAATAATTCTGGATTCACAGGAAGTTAGGAATATAGGACAGAGAGGTCCTGTGTGTCCTTTTCACCCAGTTCCTCCAGTGGTCACCCCACTAGTAAATAGTTATGGGACATAAATATGCAAACCAGAACATCAGCATTGGTGCAACCCACAACCTCATGTAGATTTCTTTGGTGCCTCATGCACTTCCTCGTGTGGGGGTACGTGCATAGTTCTACACGATTTCATTCTCTGTAGCCTTGTGTAACCACTATCACAATCCCAGCACCACAAAAATCCCCCCACATTGGTATCTTCATAAATCGTTCCTTTTTTTCTGTGTGTCATTCTATGATAGGGCTATACCACACTTTGTTTGGACATTCATTGTAGGATATCAGGATTATTTCCAAGATTCAACTATCACAGATAAAGTTGCTATGAACTTTCACGAACACATTTTTGTGTGGACATAAATGTTCATTTCTCTGGGATAAATGCTCAGGAATGTGATTGCTGGTTCACGTGGCCAGTGTGTGTAGCTCTTAAAGAATTTCCTATACTGTTTTCCAGAGTGTCTGTGCCACTGCACACTCCCACTGGCAGTGAGTGACAGTCAGTCAGTTTCTCTGCATCCTCATCAGGATGTGGGCGTGTCACTGTTTTCATTTTAGCTGTTGTAGTAGGTACTGTATAAGTGACATCCCATCCTGGTTTTAATTTAATTTAATTTGCATTTCCCTAAACAGTTAATGACGTTGAGCATAGTTTCACGTGCTTATTTGCTATCTGGACATTCTCATTGCTAAAGTGTTTATTATTATCTTTTGCCCATGTGCTAACTGGACTCTTCAATGTTTTACTGCTAAGGTTTGAAGGTTCTCTGTAGATTCTGTGCATATGTTCCTTGTCAGATAGTAGTTTGCACATGTTTTCTCCTGGTCTGTAGCTTGTTCTTTTAGCCCCTTAATGAGATTTTTCACTAAGCAAGTTTTTATTTTGGTGAAATGACCAATTTTTGGCCTACCTTTTTGGGGTCATATCTAAGAACTCTTTACCAAGCCCTAGGCCCCAGAGATTTTCTATGTTATCTAAAAGTTTTATAGTTTTACATTTTACACTTAAATCTATGATCCACTATTGAGTGACATTTTTATAAGGCTAGGTAAGTTTTTTGTTGTTGTTGTTGGTTTGTTTGCCTATGGATATCCAACTGATCCTTCACCAATTATCAATTTTGGGGGGGAAAAATCTTCCTCCATTGAATTGCTTTTGCACCTTTGTCAAAACCGATCGGCTGAGGAGGGCGTGGTGATGTGCACCTGTGCACTCTCAGCTACTTAGGAAACTAAGGCAAGAAGATCACTTGCTGGATCCCAGGAGTTCACGGCTGCAGCATGAATACCTGAATAGCACCACACTCCACCCTGGACAGCATAGAAAGACCCCATCTCTTAAAAAATCATCAAGTGGCTATATGTGTGCGTTTATCTCTGGGATGGATTCTACATATCCTTCACCAATACCACACTATCCATTACTGTGACTAACAGGATAATTCCTACCTTGTTCTTCTTTTTCAAAATTGTTTTTGAAATTCTAATTGCATTGCCTTTCCGTATATACTTTGGAACAACTTGGCCTATATCTCAAAAAAATATTGCTGGGATATTGATATTAACTGGATTAAATCTATAGATTAATTTGGGGGAGACACGATATCTTTATTATATTGATTCTTCCAATTCATAATGTCTTTTCATTTATGGAGGTCTTTGATTTCTCTTATCAGCATTTTGTATTTTTTAGCATAGAAATTCCGTACTAAGAAATTCTATGTTTTCTTAGATTCATATGTAATCTTTCCTTCCTTTCTTCCTTCCTCCCTCTCTCCCTCCCTTCAGTTACTATAATGGTATTTTTTCATTTTGGTTTCCACATGTTCACTGCTTGTATATAAAAATGCAATCAGTTTTTTGTATTTTGATCCTGTCTCCCGTGACCTTACTAAACTATATTATTATCGGGTTTTACTATGTTTTGTTTTCTGTTTTAAATTCTTTGGTATTTTCTATGTAGACTATCCTGTTATCTGAAAACCGGAAAAGCATTGTTTAATTCTCTTTTATTCTGTATGTCTTTCATTTCATTTTCTTGGCATATTGTGCTGGGTAGAGCTTCAGGTTGTACGTAGACTAGAGTGGTGAGAGCAAACATCCTTACCTTGGTTCCAGTTTTAGGAAGAAAGCATTCCGTCTTTTGCCCTTAAATACTATGCTGTTCTAGGATTTCTGTCAATGATCTTTACCGTGTTGAAGAAGTTCTCATGTATTCCTAGTTTTCTGGGAGTTTTTATCATTGGTGGGTGTTGAATCTTGTCACATTCTTTTGGGGGGGGTCTCAAATAATATTATCACATGGTCTTTATTCTTTGGCCTGTTAATATGGCAGATTACTGATAGACTGATTTCCACTTGGTCATATTTTTTTACATATTATTAAATTATGGGGCTTGGCATCTGTAGCACAGTGGTTATGGCGCCAGCCACATACACCAAAGGTGACAGGTTGGAACCCAGTCCGGGCCTGCTAAACAACAATGACACCTGCAACAAAAAAATAGCCGGGCATTGTGGGGACGCCTGTAGTCCCCACTTCTTGGGAAGCTGAGGCAAAAGAATCACTTCAACCCAAGAGTTGGAGGTTGCTGTGAGCTGTGACACCACTGCACTCTACCCAGGGCGACATAGTGAGACTCTGTCTCCAAAAAGAATAATAATAATAATATATTGTCAAAGTTATCTTTCTATAGAAACGCATGGTATTAGTCTGTAGCTTTCTTTCTTTCTTTCTCTCTCTCTCCTTCCTTCCTTCCTTCCAACAGAGTTTTACTTTGTTGCCCTCAGTAGAGTGCTGTGGTGTCACAGCTCACAGCAACCTCCAACTCTTGGGCTTAAGCGATTCTCTTGCCTAAGCCTCCTGAATAGCTGGGACTACAGGCGCCTGCCACAATGCCCAGCTATTTTTTTATTGTAGTTTGGCCCGGGCTGGGTTTGAACCTGCCACCCTCGGTATATGGGGCCAGCGCCCTACCCACTGAGCCACAGGTGCCGCCCTGTACATTTCTTTCTTATATAGACTGTTTTTATCAGGTTTTGGTGTCAGAGTAATACTGATGTTACAAGATAAGCCAGAATGGGTTTTCCTCTATTTTCTGGAAGAGACTGTGTAGAATTGGTACTAATTCTTCTTTAACTAGTGGTAAAATTCCCCAGTGAAGCCATATTTTTCTTGAGAATTTTCCAATTGTAAATCAAATCTCTCTAATAGTTATAAGGATACGCAAGTTACCTACTTCATATTGAGTGAATTTTGGCAGTTTGTGCTTTTGAAGGAGTTGGTCCATTTTAATCTCAGTTGCTGGATATATACATATAGAGTGTTTGTAGTTTTCGCTTAATATTCTTTTAATGTCTGTGGAGTCTGTAATAAGATCCATTTCATTTGTTATAGTAGTAGTAGTCTGTGTCTTTTTTTTTTTTTAAACCTATTTTTAGGCCAGGCGTGGTGGCTCATGCCTGTAGTCCCAGCGCTGTGGGAGGCCAAGGTGGGTGGATTTCCAGTGCTCACAGAGTTCGAGACCAGCATAAGCACGAGTGAGCCAGAGTAAAAGACCACGTCTCTACCACCAGGAAAGAACACCGCTCGGCGTTGTGGTGGGCGCCTGTAATCCCAGCTACTTGTGAGGCAACTGGCATGAGGAATCACTACAAGCAAGGACAACGTAAAACAAACAAACAAAAAAAAAAAAACACCTATTTTTAATTGACAAAAATTGTATATATTTATCATGTACAAGATGATGTTCTGAAATAACGTGTACAGCTAAACCAAGTTAAGTAATATAAGTATTACTTATTATTTGTGGTGACAACACATAAAATCTGCTCTCTTTGCAATTTTGAAGGATACAACACGTAGTTATTAGCTATAGTCATCATTCTGAAGGATTGATAACTTGAATTTATTCCTCCTAACTGAAATTTTGTATCCTTTGACCAGTATCTCTCCAATTTCCTTC